>QNGE01003174.1:2812-21753 GCA_008508345.1 Paragonimus westermani
CTGTGGCCAGCTCGAGATGCAAGATAGCTCGTGAACTTGTCAGGATATCGTTCCCACCGAACGCACACATGACGGTCGATATCCACATCAATTCCTGTGATTGTTATAGAGGAACAGGCTGAAGGTGACCAACAGTAACCTCAGGCGTGTTACGACTGCTCATATGGAAACCGCACAAATGCGTCTGGTGGATTCGTGTGAAACGTGCTGCCATCTTCTGTTCATCGCAGAAATCTTGTCATTTTGCAGCCTTATGGCGTCTACGCGATTCCGTCAGACAATCATGGATCGTACGAAGCGGACTCGTATGAACCGTTTGCATGAATCGTGTATGTAGCCTGTTGAGGAACCACTTGCACTGGATGGGATCCAGTAACCACGTATTGAACTGTTGTTCAGTGCAATCGAATTCCTCGCAGATGGAAGCCTCAGCTTCTGGTCTGGATTATGAAATACCTTCACACAGGTCCAGTCGTTATCACGTTGAAACCCAGTTTGAGAATTTCGTTGATTATCCATCAGATCTCCAGGCAACTACTGCTAACAACCTGGTCTGGCTTGTAAATAAACTGGTTGATATAGCTATTGAGTTTGTCATGACTCCGATCAACGGCCGATGTGTTATCACGAGGCAACACCTGCAAGCAATGGGAGAAGTTGAATCAGAGAATGTAGTAATGCTTACACCAGATAACCCTCTGCGTATATTTACGAGTACTCTCAAAATTTTGGAGCTGGAGACCGACTGTTAACCAGTATAACCTGCCCCACAGGACGAATGAATGGCTGGGTTCGCACAACTGCGAGCTGTTATATCAGTAATTCACTGTTACAACTTCGGATAACTCGGAATTGTGCGAACTCGATATGAAATTCAGCTGTCGCATAGGTCCTACTAACTGTCTGGTTGAGTCTACTTGTCAGCCATTCTGTGGCAAGTCCACATGTGAACACACTCGAACAAACGCAGGCTTCCATCCAAGGCCCTGCAGCCCGCGTCCAGGCGACGTTCTGAACACGTTTCTGGAGATAAACGATTATGGCTGGCTGTTATCAGGGAATACGTCTACTATGAATTCGAGCTTACTGCGCAGCATATCCGATGAACGAATTCCATATACGCTGTCATTCAAACAACGCATCAGACATTTCCACCGTTCTCACCATATAAATATACACACGCACATATATGTAATCATCATCACTGTCACGTGAACGACACATTCATCATCACTAACTGAGCTATTAATACGTGAGCAGTATTCGGTAAGGTCACTTGTGCTCAAAAGTCTGTTAAGTTTACGCTTGAGGAAGAGACAGGAAGCCAAATATTCTTGCTAGATGTTCCTGCACACCGATGAATGAATCGCACTGTTCGAAGCAGGATTCATCGGAAGAATACCCAGTGTTTCTCCTCTAAAATGAGAGAGGAGTCTAGCGCGTTTTCCGATTCATAAAGCGCGCATTCAACCCCATGGACCATCCAAAACCAGTAATTTCGGCTGTCTATTTGCATCTCACGTAGATTGCATATTGTTCCACCTTCTTCAACAGAGGTTACACTATAGGGGAGCACTGTACGCGCCACTTGGAAGTTGGTCAGTGGAAACGACCACTGCAACTATTGCCCATACTACGGCTAACACGACCACCACGGTAGCCAAAATCATGCATGAGGGAAATGAACCGGAAGTCTGACAGCAATGATTAGCCGTAAATAATTGGACGGATCATGTATCCGGAAATATACATGTTACGTTGTTCTATAAAATGCAGATTTGTTTATCAAATGACTTGCGATCAAGAGTTCGGATCACACTTATCCGAAAGACCGCGTGAATGGGACTAACTTGCAAATCCAGAATGGTGGCGGAAGATAGCAAGAACACTGAAGTACATGTAGAACTATCGGTACGTACCGCTTCAAAAATTCATCTTCCAGGTGAAGGAAAACGGGCATTCGGTTTGTTCGGAGGGAGCAACTGTGAAAACTCCGTGTCTGAACAACTATTCGCTCGAACGTGAGGGAGATGCAACAGAATTTGACAAGGCTGAAGAATCACATGTGACCTAACCTCTTACAAGGGACTTGTAGAACGTTCCACCTGAAAATGTTTTCTGTTGCGTTCATCTCCCAGCCCATCCACACCTGGAAACGAGAATACAGATCTGTCGTGCTTATCTTAAAGGAGATTGGGCACTCATTAATACTGTTAAGGGACGGGCCAGTAGAAGGAATATGTGATTCAGGTGAACACCCTACCTGGAAAGACTGTGAGAATTAGGTGATTTCTCAATGAATTGCAGAAATCTCAGGTGAGTCCCGAGTGTTACCTACAAAATACTCCACAACCAGCTTCAAAGATTGACGCGTCTCCTCCTACTGGACAAGGATGAGTGCATAAATTTTCGTTGGCTGAGACTGAGTAATGGAAAATGCAGGTTACTTTGTACACAGAACTGCTTCATAGTTATAGTCTGTTCACGCTGGAACACATTACCCAAGTCTTTGGTCATGGTTGAATGGGTTGGGAGTTTCAAAGTGTTACTCGATCGGCACACACGTGAGAGACAGCCTGCGCTGAAAGTCTCTTAAAGGCTATATTTTTGGGTTGATCTTAGAAGGCGGATAGCGCAAGGATTGTCTGTTCAGAAAATTAACACATGAGCCATATGATTTGACACCACCATGAACAAAAACACTGATTCACGGATAGCACTGGTCTAGAGGTGACATGGTTGTCAATGACAAGTCCCATCTACATCGATGACATGGCAGTCTTCTGTGTAAGTAAGTGTGATGAAACCTGCCTCTTCGGCGCTGATGTTGCTCGAGAATTGGCCACTCACTACCTGCGAGGAATTTCATCAAACTTGACCGCATACATATTATTGCATGCAGAACAATCTTCAAGCGCTCCTCTTCAGAATGTAGGCGGTCGGTCGTGCACAATTGCCCTGTTCGATGAAATAGCGTTCACACGGAACCACGTTTGCAAGTCACCAGCACAAATGAAGAGAACTGTAACTACCGCCCAGTGCACGTGGACATCCGATGAACAGACCGGCTGAATGTATCGTCTACACACATGAGAATACGGATATCTAAGATTGGTTTTCAGTCATCGAACTGTTTTTCATGGACGACAGGGATTTCGGCGAGTGGAAGTAAACTGATATGAAAGATATGTGAAATGATCAAAATCGATGAATAATGAAATGTCATCGACACGCCATTTATAAAGCAGAGGGCGGTGAATAGGATTTGATAGTCCACCCTCGACTATTGCGAGAAAAACATTAGTCAATGTTGAGCACAACAGACTGCCTATAAGCACATCGATCGAACTCAAACCGAATAATTTCGGTGCACTCAAAAAAACAATTGTTTAATGCAGTTAACAGGAATAGAGAGTGAACTATTGTGAATCAAAATAAGATTACGCAAGCAATCAACTGCTTCATGTAATGGAACGTTTATGACTAGTGAGTCAGCGTCAACCGAGTACATCCTTCATGCGCAGCTCATCGAAATATTCTCTCAAATATCAACTGATTCTACTCCCATTCAATTATGCATGAGTGCAGTTGCAACTGTCTGGTGCTGCACATAGCACCAGACTCTGAAAGCGACATGGGACCGACATCGTACATTTTACCACTAATATACATTTCGTCTCACTTTAAGACGTTTCCAGTTCCGTTCAACCCAGTCCTCCTGTCTCCTGTGAATAAGCAACACAGGACAGTCTGTCTTTTCTACAAACGTTCCACTCCCCAGGCGACAGGATGGCTCACCACGATGCTCAGTGCAACTTGGCGCTGTCAGTATACACAATCTTCCCCATACACACCAATCACTCACAAACGTGGTCTGGTGCGAACAGTGTTTCACTGAGCCCGACAGATCCGCATCGATCACATACATACTAATTACAATGGACTACTACTGCACATGCTGGGCCATAGCTGCAGAAATCCAAATCACCTTGAATCCATATTGTTCCGAAGAATTTTACAAACAATGAAGAATGGCACATGACTGACTTACCGGAGGGAAAACTAACCGTGACATCTAGTTCGAAGGCGGTTGCATGTGACTGTCCCTGAACCAATGGGTGCAACTATGCTTCACAAGGAATGGTAGATCGGTTCCATGGACAAGTTAGGTGCAACCGACGTCATCCGTTTGACGGAATGTCTGCTCGTCATTGATGGGACCAGGCGTCGGTGCTGACACTGAGCAAGACATATATTCCTCTATCCATCAATAGTTTCACCGTCCGGGGCGCTATCATGACTAAGCAAATCGTCACACACACACACACACACACACACACACACACACGCATGCCTTCTGCGAGGCACACTTACGTAGAACACTGCTTCGGAACCGGAATCCACATCACACACCTCAATAAATATATGAGGCAATATGTAATTGCAACATATAACTCGCTGGACATCCACGACCCTACGACCGTGTTCACCATGACAGTTCAAGCATATTAGTAACATGTCAGGCTACGAACTCGCCTATCACGTTGATCTGAACTGACGACGTTTCTGCCTGCGCAACCGGTTTTGGCACTACACACGTTGGGCAAAATGTGAGCTGGCACAAGTGTGTAATATAACGGGAATGCCCTCGGAAACTTCTAGCCACAAAACTTTGTATCCGAATGACGGAAGATTTGACACTGCCCTAAATTTGTTCGAATGTTGCAATCCAGTCCACGTGTGTGTGCGAGTCGAACGCGCTGCCCGGTATTTTACTGTCATCAAACTGAGCATTGCCCAATTACTTCGGAACAGTGCTCTGACGAATCGCCATTGACCAAATGCACTCCTCAACAGCTCACGTGCAAACATGACCACAGAGTCATGCAATATTTTGTATGTTGAAAGAATAGTTTGTCGTGACCTGAGGTTCATGTCAGTTGTATAAATGTTCAATACACTTTCGTCCCAACGCTAAACATATGATTGAAAAAATGGTGGCAGCAAAGTCGATCGTGTAAAGTCACTACACGCTTGATCGCTGTGCATCGGACGTGTTTGGGAAATGTCATTCAACACACCGAATATGCTGGATAGCAACCACGAACTAGGGTTCAACTCACTAGGATTTTCAACGACCTTGGCCACAGAGATTGTGGCAGTCCAAGATTGCAATGCGAACAGAGTTAAATGCACTTTCCAGTTGCTATGACAAAATCTGTGAACGAAACAGCAGGTGGATCTGTTGAGACACGGTGAACGGTATGGAGTTGCACTTACGCGCTATGCGTTCTATTCTGCGTCACCTCAGATGTAGGTTGAAGATATTTAGCATAAGGCTGATTGGTTAGTGGTTGTAGCAAGTTTCAAAACCTTCCCGTGGCTTGTCCTCAAAACACTAACACCCTTACAACATTCGTACAAACATATAAAAGCACGAGGAAACCAGATCGGACGCAGGACAAACACACGAAACAGACACGGTTTCACCTCGGTATGATAGTCAAGCAGTGGATTCTTGTCACATTGCTCAGTGTTCAGTGCATACCATGCAGGGCAACAATTTCCACGGCGGACAAGACCGAATTGCTGACATTGCACAACGATCTACGTGAAGCTCTACTCGCATGCGACTATAGTGACCAAGAACAGCCGAGCAGCCTGCCCGATTTGGTAAGTGAACTGCAGTTCGCATTCATCACAATGTCTCACCGACTTACGTCACGATTATTCTGGCATCAGTGAAATGATGGGCAGGCGCTGTTTGATCGTCTTGACCAGACTGAGTGATTCCGCAGCCAATGTTGTTCAGTCAGATAATGCGGCATTCAAGATTTGTGTCTGAGGGAGGCCGCACATTTGAGGTTTCGACGACTTACACGGTTTGAGCGATTTGCATGTCATGACATAGATTATGCACAGTTGTGCAGGAAGTGGAGGGTGCCGTCCTATGCCACCAACTATTTCGGTGGTGTTGTCAACTGCGCGAATGAGCACGATTTGGCCCAATCACACACACATTTGTTGAACGTTGACCGGAGTCATCCAGTCACTTCATTCAACATTGGCTTAAATTGACCGTCACGTTCTCAAGCCTCTTCATTCTCGTACCCTGTCGAGTAGATTGAGCTCAACCGACATTCTCTCCACCTTCCTCTCTCACCAACCACAGATATGGGATACGGATTTGGAAACGAAGGCGCAGACTTTGGCTGATCAGTGCCAGTGTGATAGTCAGTCGGCCGCCGATCGGAGCGTGGCGAGCTATGACTACGTGGGACAGAATGTGGCCGCGGCCGACAATATCACCGAGTACGTCTGTTCGGGTTTGTTTCACTGTTAGTTCGTCACTGGTTTGTCAATATTAATTTAGCTGGTTGAAACTGCTACTTTGCTCCCTTGGACTGCATTGTCCAACTGATATGCTTCACAGCAAGTGTGTTCGCTCACTGGAATCCTCACGCAACGAGAGTCGGCTCGAGAAATGTGCATAGGGTAGAGACAGTCATTATCGAAGCAGTCATACACGGGGATCAGCTACCCGTACACTCAGTTACTCGATCTGTTCCATATTTTATTGAACTCTGCATATTTCGACTCAATTTCAAGCCAAATCACGTCATGTAATTCGATAATGACCGGCCTCAACGACTGATTACCTTCCGCCTTTTTTAACGCCTCACCTGAACAGCGCTTTCCAAATCTGGTTGGATGAACAAACAGGCTACACTCTCGGTACTTACACGTGCGCATCTACAGCCGGGCATTACACACAAGTGAGTTCCCGTCCTACAACTCGAGGACTGCATAGTGATTGCTGTAGCGATTTCAAGACCGAACGTGTGTTGTGGTGTATTCAGCTAAGTGCGTGAACAGTTCGTCTCGGCTAACTGTCTGATGATCATATCTGTGGCATGCGACAATTGCCGATGATATGGAAGTATTTCTACCACTCACCGACTGCATGCCTTGTTCTACCGACAGCTGGTCTGGGCGGACACAACACACGTGGGATGTGCTGTCGCTAGCTGTACCTCGTTGTCGAATCTGCAGCTTGTCGTGTGCAACTACGGTCCATCGTGAGTTGTCAGTTTTTGTGCGTATGTAAGTGTGTGTGTCACTCATCCTAGTTGTGTTTAAGCTATGCGTGCGGTTATATATAATTTTGTTCACAGCGTTACGGCTTTCCGTGTGTGTGGCCAATGGCCAGAGCGAGAGTGGTTTACGCAGGCCGAACCGCCGTTTTGGCTGATTTCGGTTTGGCCTGTAGATACTGATGAGTGGTGTCAACTCGACGTTTCCAACGGCCGAACACTTAGATGACAATCATGCATAGGACCTCGTTGGGATTCCGAAGTCGACTGGTTCGACTGCGTGATGCCATTTTCACGTTGGATTTTCCTTTGTTCTACCTTGGTCCACAGAGGTAACCGCGTGGGTGAAGCGCCGTACGTGTCAGTTGGAAGTTGCTCGGCGGGAACGACCGCTGCTACCACTACGGATACTGCGGCTACGACGATGACGACAGCAAGCTCAACGACTGCGGCTAACACCGCAACGACAGCCGCAGTTGGATGAGGATGGTTCTGACGATATGTCAGCGATGCATCGTAACCCAAACCTGACCTCCGTATCTGAGTTTACCTTGTGTATTTCATTAGTCCGGACCAGTTCGCTCCATAGTTCTCTTACGGTTCCTCCTCGAAAATCTATTTGTTCATGATGCATGACAAGATTAGGATGTAATCTTATGTGCTGAACGCCCTGTTTTATTGTAGAACCTTCCTCGTTGATTTGCTTCTGGTCACGATATGTACATCCTACTTATCCGAAACATGTGTTGTTAAATCAATCTAATGGAGGGTGTGATATCATTTGTGGCGTGGTTCGTGAGTTACTTCAAGCTGAGGACCAGATGATTCTCGGACCAGATTGCAAATAGTTGTTAATGGATATACAAATGGTGAGAGTAGACAACGTTTTTGCTAGCGCAAGATAGCCGTCAGAGCTGTTTCAAAACACGGTATATTGTGACTGTCTCTGATGTCCATTGGAGGCTTATTATCAGTATAGCAATATTTAACGATAAGTAAGTTCGCGCGCATCTTTTTCCGAACCGGTGTGGTTGGCAAAATGGGAGCTTCATTTCTGAGTCCATATGGAGAGTTGTGGTGTGATTGGACGATAAACGGTGTAGTGAAGACGTTCGAGTGTATCAGTTTATTCAAGAGTGCAAAGTTTAACTTTAGTCTTCGTGCCCAGAGTGGATCTGACGGAATTCTCAATGGTTGAGTGGGGATAGATATCCTAATAATCTTTCGGTGAATGATCGTTCAGATTTGTGTGGATAGCTGTGAATAAGGGTGTAATACTCAGGTTGGGGTCGAGCACACATTTTAGGGGTCAGTCTCGCAGCCGGTAGACTGAATGCCTTTTTGATACAGCCTACTGTCATTTTAGTTTCTGCTACGTGAAAGCACACTTGTTCAGAGAGATCCGACGAGTTCGAATACCGTATTCCTAGATCTTGGACGAAAGTGGTGACATCTATGTTATGACCATCTAGTGAGACGGAAAAATGGTGTTAGCAAACATACATGATGATGTTTGATTTGCTCGCTGAGAATGCCATCAGTGATGACTTCAAGGATACTAGGTCCTGTCTTATACTTTTTGGACAGAAGACGATGTTACTGGGCTGGCGGAATGTGTGAATGACTTTGATAGCGGCAAGAGACAGAAGAGGTTTGTTATGTCTAAGGACATCGCATACCTCATTTATATACATGAGGAAAAGCCATGGTCCCAAACGCTTCCTTGAGTAACCCCACTAATCACTGGCTTTGGTGTTAAGCA
The DNA here is from genome assembly GCA_008508345.1 of Paragonimus westermani. NCBI lineage: Eukaryota > Metazoa > Platyhelminthes > Trematoda > Plagiorchiida > Troglotrematidae > Paragonimus > Paragonimus westermani. The sequence goes on from QNGE01003174.1 coordinate 11,669, forward strand.
GTGCTATTCCATTTCGACTGTCCGCGTGCACTTTTCAGGATATGACGGGAGACGGTTATATAACGGTCCTGTATACCAAAAGATTGCATTTTAATCAAGAGGCGCTCATGAGGCACACGTTCAAAAGCCTTTCGCTTGTCTACAAGTATGATGGATATTGCATTACCTGCATCTGCGGACATCAATATATTAGCATGTCGTGCAAGAACGCTTACCAAGAAAACGGTGCTGTGGAGGATTTTCAAGGTTTTGTGACATTAAAAACTCGATAATGTGCGCTGTTCTATCCTTTCAAACATTCTCAGGCTGACTGCCGTGTGGTTGATAGGACAATAGTTACTGACGTGTTGCTTTGGGCCACTTTTGTAACGAGGCATAGTGATTGGCTTTTTTCACTGGATAAAAGTGGTGGCGTGAACAAATTATGTAACAGGATGGGTATATTCCCACCTCTTTGCTTAGTAGCCGCAGTTGTACACTCAACCTCACTCTTAGGAAGCGTATACGTGGGCAAGTTACCGGAATTTTCAATCCGAGATCGATCGCAATGCTTGTCTGCAAATCAGAAACCGAAGCGTCATGCTCAGCCGAGAGGATCGCTTGCACCATAAGCAACGACTTTGAGAACTTTTCGTCAATGACCCGAATACCTATTGAAATGTACATGCTTGACTCGGAAAGCAGAATCTGGAGTGTCACAGCTCCTGGATCCGCAGAAATTACGAGCCCTGATGAAAAAGCCGCGATTGTCTCGATGGACTTTTGGGGTAACGTTTTCGGCCAGACTCCGTCAACTCCTCAGATTCGAGCCACCTGAAGCATTGCGTTGAGCCTCCGAGCAGCTCGCGAAGCCCTTCAGGCCACTACTTACGTAATCCATCTCAAGTGACTTTGTACCTGACGGTTTTGAGTTTGTTTTTAATGCTGACGTGCACTAAATTAAGGTTTCACAGGTATACGCAACAAATACCATGCGCGAAGTAAGAGTGCGGATAGTTGAGAGAGACCAAATGTATATTAAGGGAGAATTACAATAGGTCTCGATCAGCACCGAATGACAGCGATTCGAACGGTATGAAGTGGTAATTGTTGGCACTGCCCCCTTAACCTTGAACAGTTTCTTCGATTACGTTAAAGGTCGTGAAGGGCAGCATAGCTTGTGTAGAGGACTGGTACGTTTCTGTCTAGAATCGTGCCTATTCTCCACAACAACTTAATCAGAAAAACTGGTTATAGGACAACGACTTTTATTGCAAAGAGACCGGGAAAGCGAGCTGTAAGCAAAATACAACAGAAGCAAAGCGCGACAGACCAGTAGCTAGCGACCGGAAAGTGCAAGTGTAATTGTGACCTTGGGCGGTCGAACCAACGAGAAAATCCAGACATGCAACCAAACAATGTCAATAGTATCAACGGTCAAAATAAATAGCAAAATAGTTGGAATACGTGGCAAACTAAGAATGTCTCTCTACTTGGTACCTTCGCTGGTGAATCAGGCGAGACTTCTCATTCACTGGTCCAATAGGGCTTACTTATTGAAGGTTAAATACGTTAGCTCCTTCATGCTGGACTCACCGGTTCCATTCAGGAAACTGGAAGCAAAAGTCGGGGAATATTCGTCCTCGCGGACTGTGGAGATGACTAAAGCTGAAACCTTTAGATTTTTGGTGAGCGAAACGCTACAGGATCCTTTAACCATGTTGAGCATAAGCCAAAATTTGTGAACTTTCGGCGATTCTGTGTAGCCCACTTACTTTTTTCTTCCGAAAGTCCGTTGAAAACGGTGTATTCATTATAAAGTGGTTCGTCTAATTTATAAAGAGGATATGACGATACATCCTAAGCACCCACCCGTTAGCTTGATTAGTATCGTGATAAAAGTCTCCGACAGGCTGGTAAGACAGGAGATCGTAGTTCATTCGGTTCGATCCGGGCTTCTTAGCCCAGTCGGGTAAGGGTTCAGTCGTGGACACTTCTCACAAACTCTATTTGCAAGGGAGAAATGGGCGAGGCGGATGTTCAAGGCCGTTTCGTAGGTGTAGTTGTAATCGTTTTTGTCTTCTTCAAGACACTTCATGATGGGCTTAGCATGAAACTGGTTAGTATATCTGTGTAGCAACGACCACTTCTTCCTGACATGTTGTGGTGAGCAGAGCGTCACAAATTTCGGTGTTTGGCTCTGTTCTCTTGCTTTACTGACGTGAAGAGATACTCGGGTGAGTGAGTGAGGTGGGTCATCGCCACGTCCCCAGGTCGCGGCTTGAGGAATGGCCATCCATTTTGGGGATAGCTGCGTGATGAACGGGGATCTTCCGATGAATAAGCAGTCGCGAGCAATGAGCGGTGGTACTACCAAGACATGGTGGATTCACTCCTGGTATCCTGGGAATCACTTCGGTGGGCGCCGACTCCAGCGGGTACTTAAGGTGTACCTGGTACCTTGAATGGCTGGACCCTGTTCGACGGACGTACGAACCAGTTTGGTTACCGACCCATGGCTACAGGAGGCATGTGTCTCGACAGTCCTGGCGATCTTGGACTCCCTGGCTGGACAGACCTACTGTATCAGATCCGCATCCGTTAGCCAATCTCCTAACTGCTGCACCGCGCCTGTCGCAACCTCCTGCAGAGTACATTCTCTACAGATGAACTCCTTTCCAAGAACGTCTGAACTGAACTACCATTAGGCACAAGCTCTCAGTGGACCGCGGACTCCGTTCTCCGTCCCTCTGCGTTGTGGGTGGGGTTTCTTTTGAACCAATGACTCCTGGTGGGGCTCTTCAAGTCAACCTCTTTCTTCAACCCGGGCAACTGAGCAGTAATCTGCCTCCACAAATTTGAGCTTCAACTTGTAGTAGTTGTGAGCTTTGTCGTCTTTGTATCACAACTCCGGCCGACGTGTCGTCTGGCTTTGCTTCCATGTTAAATTCTCTGCACTAAACCGGTTTGTTTCGTTTCTCCCCTTTTAATAAATACCTTTGCTTGGTTACCCCGCAGTCTCGTTTTCATACACATGCCAGAGAATTACCTCATTTGTCATTCGCGACAGAAGTCATCGCCGGAATGGTGTTGTCAAACCCCAAGGGTTGTTTACCCGATACCTGCCCTCGAATACCACTTAGACCTGCGATATTTAATGTTCGAATTTTTATGCAAACAGTTCAGTAGGTAGCTCTTGTACGTACTTTGGACACTGACCAACAATATCTGTTGTCCCGTTGAAACCCGGCTTCAATATTCTAACACAGTGCTGCATCTTCAATCTCTGTCAGCCGTTTCATCATGCGGATTTAGTGTGTTTTTCTGGGGACCCTATGCCTCAAGCCACTGGCCGAGGCAGTGTTAGAATTGCCCTAAGCGCTTACGCAGAGAAGGCTCTATTCGAGGGGATACCCGCAAACAGCCGCTTTTGTGCAGCCAGACTCGACTGTACCGTTAGGGCATCGATAAGCTCCATTAACAAATGCTGTCTGTTGTGGGATATGCCTCCACAGAGTGTAGTCCAGGCGCAGTCGAGGTTGACTTTTATCCTCATCCCACTAGCGTTTTACACACCGCGTCACTTAGGTGGTCCGCACTCCTGGGCTATTCGTCGAACAGACAGTGGTGCAAATTTGTTACAGCTCTTTGTTCGTACCGGTCTTTTTCTGGTAAGTACTAGTTTTCGACGTGCTAGACGTCGATGCGCCACCTGGTGATTTCCGTCGTCGAGCCAATCGACACAGGCTGACCACATGACCTTGTGCTATCGCTGGCATGGATGTTCCCAGAACTGCAGGTCAATCTGTGTGAATTCTCATCGGGCAGTGTTATGTGTCAGTTTCACTTTCCTGTGTGGTGAGAGGCCACTGTTGTCAGCCATCAACTGACGCATGTAAAATAGTGGGGCCACCACGACAGTGGGCCCTGACGCGGTGTGACGGCTGGCGCATCTCGATGATCTATTGGGCTAAACTGAACAGGGTTACTCATACCAGGCAGGCCAATAGGTAGAGGTCTGACAAAACAGTCTGCTGGTCATCCAGGTTGAGGATTGGAAGATGGTTAGCATCTCTCCGAAAAACGCACCATTTCTGGTACACCGCCACCCATCCGCTGCGTTGCGGTACAGGCTTTGGAGCCAAAGGTTTTGATTGAAAATCCCAATCATTCTCCTGTTCAGGTGTGAGCGTTTTGGCATTATCTCAGCCCACATACAACTATGAATAATCACAACACTAGTAATTCCATACTGCATCGGCTGTCTCGCAGTATAAACCGGGTCGCCTTATCTGCTGCATACAGCAGGGTGGATAGGCGAAAACATGCTACTGCTGACCCCTCCCCCACTGTTCTATCAAATTTAACACTCTGACCCCTCCTGACCTCCATTTCTGTTAATTACTCCACAGGTACCACAAAAGACAGCTAATCGTAGTAGCACTGAGCCGGTAAGCTCCACTTCTTACCGCTCAGCTTCAGGTCTCCGTCGTCCTGTGCTTCGACCTAGAACGCAAATTAATGTAGGTGCCTTTAACATTCGCACTCTAAAACAAATAAGTCAGCAGGCTTCTCTCACACGAACGTTAGACTCGTTGAATGTCGATGTTTGCTGTATCTCGGAGACTAGAATCCAGGACAGTGGTCAGTGTATGAAATTAACAGCACTCGCACTGTCTACCCGATACTGGTTATAAACTCCAGGTGAATCTCCGGCCGCCGTTACCGGTCAAGCTCGAGTAGGTATAGTCCTCAGCACGACGGCCGCAGTCGCACTGATAGATTGGGTTCCTGTTAATAGTAGACTGCGCCGTCCGTTTAGCAGGTTCTGTTAGGGTCGGTTCTGGACGCAAAACCGTCAGAAATCTTTTCGTTTTGTCTGCTTATGCTCCAGGTGACTGTAGTGACGTCGGTGTCAAGGACGTGTTTTATCTGGATCTGGCCGGTCTCCTCCGGTCGGAGATATGAACGCCCAGGTCGGCCGCCTTGGTAAGGCTGAAGCTTGTCTAGGTGGCATATTTGGGATAGCATCACATCGGTCGCATAATGGCAGGTGACTGTTGCAGCTGATGTATTGCAGTCTATGATGATCATGATGGGATGGGAATGGTCCATTATTGTGTTCCAGATGGCTCTCGGCCGGAAGCAAAAGTGGCCCTGGAACTTAAGTAAGTGAAGAGTTACTAGGCTCCTGATCCAGGCCACTTTCTCCCTCTTTTGAATGATGGAGACAACAGGTTGATATCATCATCATCATCATCATCGTCATCATCATGATATCAGGACTGACGAAATTGTTACAGACGATTTGAGAAACAGAAGAGGTACCTCGTGATTGGTGCTTGTTACCGGTAATCCCCGTTCAAGCAAAGGAAGCCCGAAGTCTATGTGACAACCACAGAGGTATCAGTCTAGTGCTTGTTGCGTCCAAATTACTGACTGGCCTCATTTTGCGTCGGCAAACTACGCTCAGAGAGAGTCGGGTATGTGGAGAACAACAAACAGGGTTCCGATCCGGTCGTGGATGCATTGATCGTATTTTTATCTGGCAAGAGATCGTGGAGTATCGGCACTTTTATAGAGAGCCGACAATCGTGGTCATTTAGGTCTGAAGGCTGGATTTGATCCGGTTGCTCTTCATCACCATCATCATCATCATAGACAGCAATACATCAGTGGTTCACACTAATGCTTAACTGCCACACAACCATGAAGAAAAAGCAAACGCTATATAGAAAGAGAGATGGAAAAATGAAGGGGATGGGAAGGGACCTAACTACTGAAAATGACTACGTCCCTATTGGAACATTCAACATCAAGGTGCCTACAACCAGCAAACAAACAACCGACCTGCAAGTGAGAGTTAAGCGCCATCAACAAAACAGCTTCCTTACGGCTTTCACTGCCCCGCGTCATTAAATGCACTCACTTCACAGACGAATTGGACAAACAACGACAGCATTCACGCCACTGAGCTCGATTAGCCGCCATCTGATCTAGAGTCTCCAGCCACCGACTCTGTGAGTCGCGAGAGCCCCAGTCCGGAAGACAAACTCGATCTACAGTGGCCAACCCCTTGGTGAACGAAATTACTTCCCTAAGCCAGGTCATTATCTGTCCACCCCGCACCTAACACCAGTCGGCCGCAGTGTCAGCGAACAGTGCTAGGTGTGGAAGACGACTAGCTGGTATCCTTAATACATGACCTAACCATCTAAGCCTGTGTTAACGTAGAGATTGAACAAACGAACTCGTTTGGCAATCAATACCAAACACCCGCTTTCTAACCTCTTCGTTACTTACGCGCTGGTGCCACCCGATACGACCGACTGAACGCAGACATCGCTGGTCAATAACTTGAAGACGGTTCACTTCTACTCCGAGCGGCCAAACTGCGCTACTGTAAAGTAGCACAGCTCTCACCGTCACCATATATACGCAATCCTTGAGCTTCAGAGAGGCACCTCTCTGTTGCTACAGGTGCCTCAGATTAGTGAACACCATCCTAGTCCCAAAGATAAGCACTTCTACTTTATTCCCTGCACCTCCGTCATCGCTAGTTATGCAGCTTCCTAGGTATACAAACCAGTCAACAACCTCCATGACTACATTATCTAACAGCAAATCTACGTGATCACAGCAATACTGCAAAAGCACTTTACATTTTGAGGCTGCAAAGCGCATTCCGAAGTATTTAGCAGAACGCGAAATAGCGTCTAGCATAGTTTGTGCTGATTGAAAGTTGTCAAACAGCAACACCTTGTCGTCAGCATAATCAAGATCGGTCAGTTTTTCACCAGGTAGGAGGTCCACGCCGGCATCTTGTGAGTGCCGCAGACAATCCTCCATTATTTCGTCTATGACGAAATTAAACAAAAACGTTGACAGCGGACAGCCTTGACGTACGCCGCTCATGGTGCTGAAACTGTCGGACAGCTCACCGTAAACCCTAACCTGAGCTGAAGTATGGGAATAGAGTGCCGACAGTATGTTCACGTACTTAGTCGACACACCCCTGCGTTTGAGCGACTCTAAAAGTGTAGATCGATCCAGTGAGTCGGACGCACCTATACAGCCGAGAAATACAATTTTTGGCCGGCGATATACATGACGCTGCTCCAGAATTTGACGAAGAGTGAAAATGTGATATATACACCCACGCCCGGGGCGAAACCCTGCCTGTTCTTCCCTAATGTTTACCTCTCGAGCAGCAGTGAGTCGACGAAGTATAATGGATGCTAGAACCCCAGAAATGACTGGGTTTAAACTAATTCCTCTGTGGTTTTCACAAGAGCCCCTTATACCTTTCTTGAATGTAGGAACTATTATCGAGTGACCCCAACTCGAGGGGATAGATTCCGTCGTCCACACAAGTTGAAACAGATGAGTCAAAGCGTCTACTAACGCCTCTCCCCCTTCTTTGAAAAGTGCTGACACAAGGTCATCTGGACCAGCAGCCTTATTACGCTTGAGAGCCGCAATGCAATTGCGGACCTCAGTCTCAGTGGGTGGTTCTGAGTCTACCGACCATGGCACTACATCACAAGTTTGTGGCGGCAACGCGGTAGAAGCAGGAGGCCAGTCAAATTGACCCTCAAAGTGTTCCGCCCACCATTCTAACCTTCTGGACTTATTATAGATGAGTGTGCCATCTGTCTCGCTGATAGCTTCACTGACGGACGGTCGCCTGGGACCAGTGGCACGGATAAGCTTGAAAGTTCCTCGGTGTTCCCAGAATCAGAAGCGGTTTCCATTAACAAGCCTCGCGATCGGTCTTTAGACTACGTCTCAGTTTCCTATGGATCTCTTCTTGACTTGTTATGTGGGCTACCAGGAGGGATGTTCCGTTGGCTTCTAACAACTCCAGGGATTTCTCTGAGATTCAATGCCTCCTCAACCCATGTGCCCCCGGGTCGCATTCTACAGTAGCGACTTCATGAATGGTTCGTGAGATCTAGACTGAGCAGCTATTAGGGTATTCGGAATGAGAAATACTAAGGCAGCTTTCTACGCTGCTTTGGTATTAACGCTTGTTTATGGTAAAGCCAGTTTCTCAACAGCTAGTCGTTGCTGTCGGTGCGGTCGTTGCGCAACAAAACTAAGAACAAAACGACAACGTACCAACGCATGATCTGAATCTAGATACGTGCCCCAATAAGAACCACAATCTTGAACGGAACCCCGCCACCTATAATTGACGACTGTGCGGTCTATCTGAGACTCGGCCTGATTCGAAGAAGGCGGGCGCCAAGTACAGTAATGACATGTACGATGCCCAAAACTAGCGCTGGCTAAAACGTTCGTGCTCAGCACACAGCGGCAACAATCGCCCGCCGTTATCAGACCGATGAGATGTTATCCCAAATATGCCACCTGGACAAGACAGCCTCACCAACACGTCTGAACTAGACAAATAAGTCTCCAGCCAGAGTGACCATATCAGGAACATATAATGAGGGAAGGACAGTGGCCAGATCTGAATAAAACACGTCCTTGACACCGACGTCACTACAGTCACCTGGAGCATAAGCAGACAAAACGAAAAGATTTCTGACGGTTTTGCGTCCAGAACCGACCCTAACAGAACCTGCTAAACGGACGGCGCAGTCTACTATTAACAGGAACCCAATCTATCAGTGCGACTGCGGCCGTCGTGCTGAGGACTATACCTACTCGAGCTTGACCGGTAACGGCGGCCGGAGATTCACCTGGAGTTTATAACCAGTATCGGGTAGACAGTGCGAGTGCTGTTAATTTCATACACTGACCACTGTCCTGGATTCTAGTCTCCGAGATACAGCAAACATCGACATTCAACGAGTCTAACGTTCGTGTGAGAGAAGCCTGCTGACTTATTTGTTTTAGAGTGCGAATGTTAAAGGCACCTACATTAATTTGCGTTCTAGGTCGAAGCACAGGACGACGGAGACCTGAAGCTGAGCGGTAAGAAGTGGAGCTTACCGGCTCAGTGCTACTACGATTAGCTGTCTTTTGTGGTACCTGTGGAGTAATTAACAAAAATGGAGGTCAGGAGGGGTCAGAGTGTTAAATTTGATAGAACAGTGGGGGAGGGGTCAGCAGTAGCATGTTTTCGCCTATCCACCCTGCTGTATGCAGCAGATAAGGCGACCCGGTTTATACTGCGAGACAGCCGATGCAGTATGGAATTACTAGTGTTGTGATTATTCATAGTTGTATGTGGGCTGAGATAATGCCAAAACGCTCACACCTGAACAGGAGAATGATTGGGGTTTTCAATCAAAACCTTTGGCTCCAAAGCCTGTACCGCAACGCAGCGGATGGGTGGCGGTGTACCAGAAATGGTGCGTTTTTCGGAGAGATGCTAACCATCTTCCAATCCTCAACCTGGATGACCAGCAGACTGTTTTGTCAGACCTCTACCTATTGGCCTGCCTGGTATGAGTAACCCTGTTCAGTTTAGCCCAATAGATCATCGAGATGCGCCAGCCGTCACACCACGTCAAGGTCCAGTTTTACTGTGAAGGTTGCTCGTAGCGTCCTTTGGTACTGATTTCTTCGTAATGGATTTCCGGGGAATTATACGAATCTGTTGAGATCACTGTATGTTCAAACCGCAAACGGGTTGAGAGTATCTGGAGAACTGTCTCTGGCGTTCATCACTTCTAGTGGTGATCGTCAAGCGTGTCAGATCGTCCTCCTGCCGTTAGTTTTTGCCATGGACGACATTTTGAAAGGTATGCTCAAGGATTCCAGTGAGCTTGATGGTGATCTCCTTCCTGGATGCGGATGACGTTGTTACTTAACCCGTCTACCGAAGACACGCAGACCATGCTGGACAAGCTGATTGACTGGGCTGAATTGTATGGAAGGTGCGAAGCACCTTCAATGTGTAAAGTGTTGCATTTCCACTCCTAATTTCTTCATTGCAGGTAATCCGCTCGAGACTGTGAACGGTTTCACATGTTTGGGTAACCATATCTCGTCAGTTTGTAGTGTTGCAGATGGGACTTCAGCGAGGATACCAAACGCACATGGTGACCTTTCCAACCTGCGTCATCTGTGGCGTCGAAAAGACGTTCGGTTGTTGTTGTTGTTGTTGTTGTTGTTGTTGTTGTTGTTGTTGT
>QNGE01003174.1:33176-91586 GCA_008508345.1 Paragonimus westermani
TACTTCAGCTCAGGTTAGGGTTTACGGTGAACTGTCTGACAGTTTCAGCACCATGAGCGGCGTACGTCAAGGCTGTCCGCTGTCACCATTTTTGTTTAATTTCGTCATAGACGAAATAATGGAGGATTGTCTGCGGCACTCACAAGATGCCGGCGTGGACCTCCTACCTGGTGAAAAACTGACCGATCTTGATTATGCTGACGACAAGGTGTTGCTGTTTGACAACTTCCAAGCAGCACAAACTATGCTAGACGCTATTTCGCGTTCTGCTAAATACTTCGGAATGCGCTTTGCATCCTCAAAATGCAAAGTGCTTTTGCAGTATTGCTGTGATCACGTAGATTTGCTGTTAGATAATGTAGTCATGGAGGTTGTTGACTGGTTTGTATACCTAGGAAGCTGCATAACTAGCGATGACGGAGGTGCAGGGAATAAAGTAGAAGTGCTTATCTTTGGGACTAGGATGGTGTTCACTAATCTGAGGCACCTGTAGCAACAGAGAGGTGCCTCTCTGAAGCTCAAGGATTGCGTATATATGGTGACGGTGAGAGCTGTGCTACTTTACAGTAGCGCAGTTTGGCCGCTCGGAGTAGAAGTGAACCGTCTTCAAGTTATTGACCAGCGATGTCTGCGTTCAGTCGGTCGTATCGGGTGGCACCAGCGCGTAAGTAACGAAGAGGTTAGAAAGCGGGTGTTTGGTATTGATTGCCAAACGAGTTCGTTTGTTCAATCTCTACGTTAGCACAGGCTTAGATGGTTAGGTCATGTATTAAGAATGCCAGCTAGTCGTCTTCCACACCNCTGGTGTTAGGTGCGGGGTGGACAGATAATGACCTGGCTTAGGGAAGTAATTTCGTTCACCAAGGGGTTGGCCACTGTAGATCGAGTTTGTCTTCCGGACTGGGGCTCTCGCGACTCACAGAGTCGGTGGCTGGAGACTCTAGATCAGGTGACGGCTAATCGAGCTCAGTGGCGTGAATGCTGTCGTTGTTTGTCCAATTCGTCTGTGAAGTGAGTGCATTTAATGACGCGGGGCAGTGAAAGCCGTAAGGAAGCTGTTTTGTTGATGGCGCTTAACTCTCACTTGCAGGTCGGTTGTTTGTTTGCTGGTTGTAGGCACCTTGATGTTGAATGTTCCAATATGGATGTAGTCATTTTCAGTAGTTAGGTCCCTTCCCATCCCCTTCATTTTTCCATCTCTCTTTCTATATAGCGTTTGCTTTTTCTTCATGGTTGTGTGGCAGTTAAGTGTTAGTGTGAACCACTGATGTATTGCTGTCTATGATGATGATGATGGTGATGAAGAGCAACCGGATCAAATCCAGCCTTCAGACCTAAATGACCACGATTGTCGGCTCTCTATAAAAGTGCCGATACTCCACGATCTCTTGCCAGATAAAAATACGATCAATGCATCCACGACCGGATCGGAACCCTGTTTGTTGTTCTCCACATACCCGACTCTCTCTGAGCGTAGTTTGCCGACGCAAAATGAGGCCAGTCAGTAATTTGGACGCAACAAGCACTAGACTGATACCTCTGTGGTTGTCACATAGACTTCGGGCTTCCTTTGCTTGAACGGGGATTACCGGTAACAAGCACCAATCACGAGGTACCTCTTCTGTTTCTCAAATCGTCTGTAACAATTTCGTCAGTCCTGATATCATGATGATGACGATGATGATGATGATGATATCAACCTGTTGTCTCCATCATTCAAAAGAGGGAGAAAGTGGCCTGGATCAGGAGCCTAGTAACTCTTCACTTACTTAAGTTCCAGGGCCACTTTTGCTTCCGGCCGAGAGCCATCTGGAACACAATAATGGACCATTCCCATCCCATCATGATCATCATAGACTGCAATACATCAGCTGCAACAGTCACCTGCCATTATGCGACCGATGTGATGCTATCCCAAATATGCCACCTAGACAAGCTTCAGCCTTACCAAGGCGGCCGACCTGGGCGTTCATATCTCCGACCGGAGGAGACCGGCCAGATCCAGATAAAACACGTCCTTGACACCGACGTCACTACAGTCACCTGGAGCATAAGCAGACAAAACGAAAAGATTTCTGACGGTTTTGCGTCCAGAACCGACCCTAACAGAACCTGCTAAACGGACGGCGCAGTCTACTATTAACAGGAACCCAATCTATCAGTGCGACTGCGGCCGTCGTGCTGAGGACTATACCTACTCGAGCTTGACCGGTAACGGCGGCCGGAGATTCACCTGGAGTTTATAACCAGTATCGGGTAGACAGTGCGAGTGCTGTTAATTTCATACACTGACCACTGTCCTGGATTCTAGTCTCCGAGATACAGCAAACATCGACATTCAACGAGTCTAACGTTCGTGTGAGAGAAGCCTGCTGACTTATTTGTTTTAGAGTGCGAATGTTAAAGGCACCTACATTAATTTGCGTTCTAGGTCGAAGCACAGGACGACGGAGACCTGAAGCTGAGCGGTAAGAAGTGGAGCTTACCGGCTCAGTGCTACTACGATTAGCTGTCTTTTGTGGTACCTGTGGAGTAATTAACAAAAATGGAGGTCAGGAGGGGTCAGAGTGTTAAATTTGATAGAACAGTGGGGGAGGGGTCAGCAGTAGCATGTTTTCGCCTATCCACCCTGCTGTATGCAGCAGATAAGGCGACCCGGTTTATACTGCGAGACAGCCGATGCAGTATGGAATTACTAGTGTTGTGATTATTCATAGTTGTATGTGGGCTGAGATAATGCCAAAACGCTCACACCTGAACAGGAGAATGATTGGGGTTTTCAATCAAAACCTTTGGCTCCAAAGCCTGTACCGCAACGCAGCGGATGGGTGGCGGTGTACCAGAAATGGTGCGTTTTTCGGAGAGATGCTAACCATCTTCCAATCCTCAACCTGGATGACCAGCAGACTGTTTTGTCAGACCTCTACCTATTGGCCTGCCTGGTATGAGTAACCCTGTTCAGTTTAGCCCAATAGATCATCGAGATGCGCCAGCCGTCACACCACGTCAAGGTCCAGTTTTACTGTGAAGGTTGCTCGTAGCGTCCTTTGGTACTGATTTCTTCGTAATGGATTTCCGGGGAATTATACGAATCTGTTGAGATCACTGTATGTTCAAACCGCAAACGGGTTGAGAGTATCTGGAGAACTGTCTCTGGCGTTCATCACTTCTAGTGGTGATCGTCAAGCGTGTCAGATCGTCCTCCTGCCGTTAGTTTTTGCCATGGACGACATTTTGAAAGGTATGCTCAAGGATTCCAGTGAGCTTGATGGTGATCTCCTTCCTGGATGCGGATGACGTTGTTACTTAACCCGTCTACCGAAGACACGCAGACCATGCTGGACAAGCTGATTGACTGGGCTGAATTGTATGGAAGGTGCGAAGCACCTTCAATGTGTAAAGTGTTGCATTTCCACTCCTAATTTCTTCATTGCAGGTAATCCGCTCGAGACTGTGAACGGTTTCACATGTTTGGGTAACCATATCTCGTCAGTTTGTAGTGTTGCAGATGGGACTTCAGCGAGGATACCAAACGCACATGGTGACCTTTCCAACCTGCGTCATCTGTGGCGTCGAAAAGACGTTCGGTTGTTGTTGTTGTTGTTGTTGTTGTTGTTGTTGTTGTTGTTGTAAGAGAGGGTATATAATGCTTGTGTGCGTTCTGTTTTGCTCTATTGTCCGAAAACGTGGCCTGTTCGCAATGAGGATGTCAACAGACCTGCTGTGTTTGATCATCGTTGTCTCTGCCACTTAGCCTGCATCAAGTGGACTGACCGCGTGAGCAATACGACCGTTCGCAGAAGCGTATCCCGGAACGTTGGGGATCCGTGACCGATTGGTCAACTGATCACGTTGCACAGCCTGCATACCATCTGAGCATTTACCGTACTGTTCATCATATACTGAGACCAAGAGCAGTCGGGTAAAACCGCGGGACGGTCATGCAATGATGTGGTCACGAAATATGAAGACCCTGACTGTTCCACTGAGTAAAGTGGGTAGGTGTCTTTTGTTTGGTGTGGGTCCTCATGCTTACTCAGCTCGCTGGTTAGTAAGACTATGCGGGATGGTAGTGTACAGCAACCAACGGCGTACCTGCATTCGGACAATGTCTATTTTCTCCATCTAGTCTTTTTTGATTAATTTTCAACCTTCTTAGTAACGTTCTCTTCTTCTGGGATGTTCCGCGTTACTAATTAGGTGAACGGTGGCCCGAGCCACAGTCCCTTTTGGTCAGGTTCTTGGCTACCGTGATGATGTTGATGAGGTCCTCCATTTCTCTAAACCGCTGACGATAGCTAGACGTTCTTTCTTGGTGGTGGAATGCTTTCCCTCTGCTTCCGTCATGACTCGACTGGTGCATTTAATCTGCCTCCGACGGCTGTGAAATGGCTGCCGCGTATCCCATTTCACTTGCATCGTCTTACACAGACTGAATTATTGGATTTGCGATCATCAAGCACCGTCGGTGGTTGGCGGCTTCTTGCTTGCGTTCGTTGAACCTCACCTCCAAATATTCAGTTCAAACAAACTTCTCCAGTCTTTGGAATAGTGGATATGCTTTCTAAGAGAACCTCGACGTAAATCTCAAGTAGCCGACCATTCCGAGAAAAGACTTCAGTTGCCACTTCGATTTTGCTCTTGGTAAGCTCTTGTTGGATGTCATCTTCTCCGGTGGTTGTTAGATTTTTCTGTTACCAACCGTGCATCCCAAGCAGACGATTGAACTGTGGCCTATCGGACATTTCTTACTGCTCAATTTTAGGTCGACCGCGTCAGTTCATTGTAACACTGCTCGGAGTCTCTGTGTGGTACGACACCGTACTGGTGAATAAAGCGATACCGTCTGCATCTACGATTACTCCTTCCTCATCTTCCAGAATACGAAGTGAGGCGTCTGGCTGGAGCGTTCCTTCCGCCGAATGGAATTCTAAGGAATTATTGGTATCGTCCGTTCACACACAAGGCTGTCTTCGCTGTGTCACTTCATGTCATTGGCAGTTTCTAGTAGCCGGAATGCAGGTCTGAAATATATTGTTTTCGTTTTGTGCATGTGTGCGGAGATCTGTTCAGTTTGGTTCATCAGGAACGCATCTTTGTCACTCGGTTCAGCTCTCTGAAATCCACGCAAAATCGGTAGGTTGCATCAGCTTTGCTAGTCAGCAGGACCGGTGAAGAAAATGGGCTGCTTGTGTGTTGAATTCTTTCTTTCCCCGGCATCTCTTTCAGCTGCTTCTCCGCTTTTGGAATTAACCTGAATAGTGTCCTACTGGTCTGCATTCTGTGCCCGGCTGCAGGTCTATCAAGTGTCCCATCCACGTACTGAATCCCGCACTGATCATCCGCACTAGTAAATGCAGACGAAATAATCAACACTGCTTGATGGCCGAGAGTGGACATTTTGGCAGACATCTCGCAGAGCCGCTATCTATCCACCACTGCTTCGTGGTCTCTTAACGATAGAACTTCATGGCATTACCATTAACACGTAACTCGTTTCTTTCCAGGTCCACGTTTGCCTTTAGTCGATGAAGCACATCGGCACCTATTGTCGTCTCTTTCACATTTTCGATTACTGACGTTACCTATCGTAACCTGGCCGCACCTATCTGAATTTCAGTATTCTGAGTCCACATGGCCTTTAACGCTCTACCTCCGACCCCTTATTGGTCTATTGGCTTTTCTTCGCTCTAGGAAGCAGCAGTCTCACTTGAGGTCATGTTCTTGAAATTTCACAGAATGCCAGGCCTAGACAAACCCCCTTCTGCCCTTTTTGGATGGAGACCGGCCCTGAAAATGATACTCCAAATGTGATACATTAGGTTCCCTTCAACAGCCCCATCAGTGCAAAAGGAAGATATGTTGCAATATGTTAACAATTCGTTTATTCTAATCGGTCGCAAAACGTAGAACATGCAGGTTGTGTATGACAGGCAAATGAATATAAACAGAGTTTGAACACGAATCCATTCACATCCATTAATTCCACGTCGACCCGATGGGCTACTTCAACCATTTTTGTGCACATAGTGCCGACTGATGAATTCTGATGAAGATAACTTCTCTAAAGGCCAGGAATGTCGTGTTTTGATTGTGTGCCAATATTTTGAATGGTCTAATTGGATCGACCTGGTGATTTGTCATCATAAGATGTCTAGCAATCAGTGATGCGGCGTTTCGAGCAACGTACTCACCGGCTTGAGACTGTTGTGTCATCATTTGTTTCAAACAGTTCGGGACGTATGCCACTCCCCGAGGTAATTCTCTATATATTCTACCTATGTAAACGTCACCGAAATGGCAGGCTAACTGGTGAACAGTGTGAGCGACGGAATAGGTAGACAAACTGCGTTCGCGATTGTGTAAAACTGATCTCTGGTTGGTTTAAACCAGACGTAATTGGGCAGTCGCGAATGTACAGGATAGCGCAGAGTTCGATTTATGCCTGGTGTTTATTAAATGATCGCTTTTGAATCGCAGAAATAGAAATATCTTTCTTTTTAGCTGTTTGAACTGTCTCACCATGCTGTGAGTGTTTATGAACTTTGCTGGATATCTATTTGGCACTAACTTTTTTCTTAACGTCTCTTGTTCTGCATGCAACCTATCAGAAGTGCAAATGTATCTGGTTCTGTGGAGTAGGGTTTTGATCAAACTCCGTCTGTATGCTATCGGGGGCAATGTTGGAGTAGTGCATGTTTTGTCCACCCCATGTTGCTTTGCAGTGGACTGTTCCATCCTCACGTCTGGGGATAAGTACGTCTAAAAGAGTCAAACTGTTGGTTGGTTTAGTTTCGTAAGACAAGGATAGTTTCGTGTGAGTAGAGACCATAAGGGGAATGTTTGTAAAAAGGGAATTAGCGTCAACCGAACGTAGCTTGATAACTCATCGACACGCACCCTGATGCCTGCTGTTTCAAAAGAATCCTGTACACAATGGGGGATAACATTTTGTGAATGGGGTCCAGAATTTAAAACAGCTGTCGAGCTACCTTATGATATACTGCGTTGTTTATACACAAAATTGATCACAGTGGTGCTGTCTTTGTACATTTGCAGTACACCCCTCATTCCGTGCCAATTAGTTTCATGTCCCGGTACTAGTTTTCAGATATTTGACCGTGAACACAACAGTATCTGGAGTTGCTTCGCTATTTTTTTTCAAGCAGTACATTATTTTTACTTTTCCTTATTACCCTTACACTCTTGTTGGTCTTCCAAAATGGTGATTTTCATCATCCAGTCGTCCTTGCTCATGATGACAACAGCGATGCCCTTATCGGCTTTAGATACACCAAGTGCCGTATTTCTCTCGACTGTTCCGTGGTTTGATAGTGTTCCTGTTCGAGACAACATTGCTGAAGAATCGGTGCCAGTAAAAATTGGTTGGAAATATCTACAAATTTTGTACGGAACTAGCCCATCCCATCAGACGCCGTAGACAGCAGATCATTCAATTGGTCATACGTATATTCAGATTGAGCTTGCATATTCAATTTGTTGCTCGCAATCGTCATACTTCTTAGACTGGGCATTAATTATGAGCAACGTATTCGTGAAGAGCAAGGTAAGTTTCGTCATGGCAGCGGCTACATTGATCACTTCTGTAAGCTCCGCCGCGTACTTGAATACTGCCGTTTGTACGAAAGACCGGCAGTTGTCCTCTTAGACATTGGTGATACCATAAACTCTGTGGATTGGGCTACATTCTGGAACCGTATCAAGGAACGGTGCTGTCGTACTAATAACTATTTGGGTATTTTGCGTAACCTGCTCCACGTATATGCTTGCGGTGATGTTTCTCGTTGGTATTTTCTTTGTCCATTTTGACCTTGATGCTCACATTGTGAGATGACTAAAGTTTGGTTTTCAACACTTCGTTCTGGTCTCTATACCTGCTGATATTCCGTCGAATTCGTATGGCTGCTGGTAACGATCTGTTTATCCAACATGCTTCTTCGCCTCGGACGTTTTGACATCAGACCCAATGCGACAGACTTCCCAGAACGATGGAAGCACATTTGGTAACCTTCGTCGGTCTAACATCTCTAACTCACTAAACCGGATGAACTCATCATTTGACTCTCACCGTCAGCCTTCAAACTTATTTCGTAGTGCGGATAGTTTTAAGTATTCGCCTGTACTCTCTGGAGTCTGTGCTACCTTCCCTGTCGTACGTTTGTTACTACTAAACGAGAGATTAGTCAGTTTTTCGATCAGCTCGTTTAGCGGCTCCACTCTCTCGTTACGGACTGCACGTTCAGACTTACGATTGCCAAATAATCTGGTTATTGTGCCGTCGGGGACACTTTCTACAGTAGAATTGTGTCCACGCAGACAAATCAGACGTTCAAAACAAAAGTCATTGAAATTCTGGGGTTGTTTTAGTTAAACGAAAACAAACAATCTCGTGATTTATCAAATACAACACAGCTGTGAATGACGCTTAAAATATTCCTAATCCGTCCGAATCGGATGACGATGGCTCCAAGTTCCTTACCCATTAGTACTAAAGGACACTATTTCATCTGCATCACTTACCAAGAATCAGAGCACCATCGAATCAATCTACCATTACTGTTCTGGGGCACTACTTCCTCTGGCACCATAGAGATCCCAGTATCCCGTCATTCGTTTGATCTGTTTTATCACTGGCACAAATTACATGACCGCTACCCTTTCATACTTCGATCATTCATTCATTCCTGCATTCACAGCGACCTTGAGAGTGACCATAAGACTTGGGTCGCCGCTCATCTCGATCGTGACCTGGAACAGCTCAGGAGAAAGAACTTTACTACTAAGGTTAACAGTTGATGAAATGAGGCTAATCTAAAGTAATAGTGGTAATGGAGATGGTATGAATGCAGGTAAGCCATCAACTACGGCACATTGCCAATTTGGTTAACGCTCTTCAGCAGCGATTTGACTGATCACGAAGACCTTAACCGAATAGTCGATACCTAGCCATTTTACTTAACATTTCACTCACATTTTCTGGATACGTCGTCGCTTGTCCACTCCGCGCTTTTGCCCTACTTCTGGTCGTCTCAGTGAATAATGTCCGATGCAGAAAACGCTCCGCTGACATGCGGAGTACGTGACGTAACCATTGCGGGCTGCGCACTTGGTTAGTTTATCATTTCATGGCGTATCTCGAACGTTCCATAATATTCATTGATAAAGGATCGCATCGACCACAGGATCATCCTGCGTGGTGTGGCCCAATTAACAAGGGCGGTGACAGTGAAACGCAGCAAGTCTGCTGATACTTTTCTCAAAGATAAACCGTGTTTATGAACCGCAGAGCAAAACAAAACGCAACTGGGCGTTATATACCTTTTATTTCGATGGCGACAGGACTTCTTTCTAACGTCACAGGTGGTGCCGGTTGGCGAAAGCATCATGTGCATATGCTATTCTCCAACATCTCATAAGCAATATCACAAGCTGGTGAGTCAGTGCTACTAAGTTGTGTGGAACGGTTTACATTCTCAGTCGGTTTGTTTTCAATAAAGAGTGTGAGGGTAGGAATGTTCCAGTCTTTATCCAACACTTTGTACCGTGTAATTGCGGAGCAGGTTCCACATAAGTCACCTCGGCCACTCATCTTGTCTAACATTGTCTGCACATCTTCAACAAGGGGGCTAAGGAGGACTCACTTGCGTACTCCATGTCAGTCAACTTTGTACCAGGATGAAACTCAACATGAACTCCATTAGATTCTTCAACTGCATCTTTCCATGACGTCTTTTGTCAGCAAAATTGTTCAGGAAGAAGGGAGATTGGACACTCCTGGAGAACATCACTAGAGATGATGAAAACTTGATTTGTTTGTCCATAAACTCTCACCCTACTTGCACAGTAAACATATAACGATCTTAACAGATTCACCTGTTTCTCTGGAACTTATTTGCAAATAAGATAGTTCCAGAGAGCGTTGCGGGATTTGTGGTTTTGATCACCCATTTTCCAGTACAGGTCACTTGCGATGTATTTGTGTGTTTGAATCATCGCAGCAGACCAGCCCGAACCTGAACGGATTATCACTGTTCCGTGCTTTATACACCTGTGGGTTATCACAGATTAACGAGGAGAACCAAGCGTGCCGAAATCTCTAGTCTGATCCGTTTGGCAGCTGTTTTCGGCGGTAAGTCTGTTGATTGTTGGAGTGCCAGTAATACTCTAGTGCACAGTGGTTTCCAAATGTCTGGTCGTGTACCCACTTTCTGTGTATTGGGACAGATAATATTAGATCGTGCGGTCCCTTTTTAAACTAAGGACCTTTCAGTTCGTTGGGCGGCTTGTGACGCATTGCTGTTAACGATGTTGAGGATATTTTTGCATGTTTACGATTGTTTCCAGAATTATGGTCTTACCGGGGGCTTATTTATGCACCCGTGCATTTTTGTGGTATTTAACCATTGAGTGTTTTATACTTTAGGTATAATCCCTTCATTCGGATATGTACAGCGTTTGGAAGGGAATGCTCACCCATGTTTCAACTCCTTAAAGCCTCCGCCACTCTACCGCGCAATTTACTGGCATGAACGTCAGTGGTTTCGAGTTGATACAGCACGTGGAGTCATCCTTTTGTCGTAATGGATTTTGTGGTGCCATCCTGCCGTTATGTTTTGCCGGCATCAGCCCCGAGTAAGTTGACACGTATGTTGTCTCCAAAGCTAACCTCCGATGTTTCCTTGTCTTCCTTTGTTGCCAGTTGTGCGCGCAATCGTTCCACGTCCGGTTGGTGCCACTTTTCCTTCGGAGAACACGTATGTCGCAAATGTTTCGATTTTCTAAGGTAAGTTTGTTGCATCATATGTCGACTCCTTCACTTTACTCTCGGTAAAGTGGAAGTTGAATTGATAAACAGATTGGGAATAACACAACGTTGTGAGCAAGTTGTAATACTCTACGTTTCAACCACCTCGGGTGGTTAAAAAGTAGAGTATTACAACTTGCTCGTAACGTTGTGTTATTCTCAATCTGTTTATCAATAACATGTTAAACACGACGCCCAAACTATCCAACTTCATCCGTACTAGATTTGGTGCGGATATCTTACAACTGACTAATAATGGAAGTTGAGCTCTTTCACGATACTGTTCAACGCTTTCCCGCGAAGGTTAACTAACCATGTCACACCAATAAGAACTTTCGTGGGTTTTTCTCTCTTTCTGACACGAGTAGATGGTTGATCCCATTTAATGATAGCGAACGTCGGATTCATGTTTGCGACTCAGAGTTGGTGGCTGTAGGCGTTAGGAGAGTTGGCGGCTAATGTGAATCACTCGCGCATATGTTGTCTTTTTTCTGTCTGAGTTATGTGGGAAATAAGCTTCGTTAACGACAAACAGCAGTGAAGGTCGCAGGGAAATTGTCTTGTTGACGACAAATTGCTTTCAGTTACAGCTCCATTGTTTATCTTCCAGGTGCGCGCGCTTTCTTTTGAATGTTCGAGTTCAGGTGTAGCTGTTTCAGTCTATGCGTCTTATTGCTTCCTTTTGTTTTCTTTCACAGGTGGGGCTTGCTTCTTTTATCCATGATTGCATGACACTTAAGCATCGGTGTGAGCCACTGATATATATATATATATATATATATATATATATAAAGTTAATCTAAAAAGAAGGTAGACACTGAGTGGTGGACGACTTATTGTGACGTTTCAAATCCACCGTAGGATCCGTTATCAAACAAATAAAATATAATATATATATATATGTAATATGACGGTGATGAACGGACTGGTCAGTCTCTGCGCCTTCTGTGGTTACCGTCAACTTTTTTTTCGAATACGACAAACATCGTTATATACCGGTTTCCGTTGTAACACTTACGGTTTGGACCTGTGGCTTCAGTTTCCACATTTCCGTGAGAGCCATGGAAATTGCTCCACATTTGGACGTTTCCAGGTTCCGTAATATTAGTAGTTAATGACTGTGTACGCTTATTGCTAAATTGGTGACAATCCTTTCTGGGTTTGCCTAGCTATCGCGTCGAACCTCGTGGGCCTATTTGTTCATTTCGGGCTCATCATGGTTATCTTCTGGGTTCCTTTTCACTCACGGACATCGTGTTAATCCCAAATGTTTACATACACTGGGTAACCCAGCCTTTTTTTGGAACTAATGAGTTCACAACTTTGAGCTTGCAGCACCATGAATCTAGTTAAAGGTGAACAGCACGTCATTGGCACTGGGGTTTGTCGCTAACTT
This sequence comes from Paragonimus westermani, assembly GCA_008508345.1. Classification (NCBI taxonomy): domain Eukaryota; kingdom Metazoa; phylum Platyhelminthes; class Trematoda; order Plagiorchiida; family Troglotrematidae; genus Paragonimus; species Paragonimus westermani. Next base: position 45,398 of record QNGE01003174.1, read on the forward strand.
GTACTGCTTCTCAAATACGTTAGCGTTCAACGCCCTGGCATGAGGTCCATTAGACAGAACCTTTGCGACACATCTCCGTAGGCTATTATTCCGTGCATTATCCGTACGCTGCCTGCTTTATCTTCAAACTCGCTTCACTGATGTCGTTTTTGAACTCCCTTGTGTTTTGATGGTTCAGAGTTGTAGTGAATCAGCTAGTACCGAACACATCCCAGAATGACTCATGTTTCAAAAGTCATCTTGATAATCTGGCTTCATCCGTGTTACTTTCTTTTTGGGGCTGTCAAATTTCCAAACCCTGGGCAATAGTAGGTGATCATTTGATGGTTCACTTAGATCGGGTACTCATAGAAACTCGGCACGTGGCGATTGGCTGATTTAATTGGCGGTCAAAGCATTTACATCATATCCCCAGTGTCCTCTGGTTGCGTACACTAACCCTCGGAGTTCCTGCCCCCCCCGTACACTTTCGTAGACTGAATTAATGAGCCGAGAGTTACTCTGGGCGAATAATCATGTTTCCTTTGTTATCGACCAGCGGCACAACTCTGTACCAGTCTTCATTTTCTCGCTAGTCATGGCCGACTGTGACACGGAGTTGGATGCGATCGATTTCTCAACCAGGGTCTTCTATGGATACTGAAAAAGCTTCGTTCTTCTCTCCCATCAGATATGAAGTGACCGAGTCAACATCGGACTTGTCTAGGCGTTTCAGCTGCTGAGTGCTAGTGACCTCATGAGCTACTGTCACGATTGGTTTCGGTGAATGTTGCGGCAGCTTCAAAAGGCAGTGAATGCAGGCACCCTGTTGAAACTAGCTGTTAAATTTTCCATGTTCCCAGTATCATATCCTCTTATATAGGTGACTGGTCTACAATGAACGGTCTTGCAAGTGCGAATGAACAATTTGGTCATGACCGGCCTATGACGCGTGATTCGTTGACTCTCGCGCGTTGCTCATACCATGGGTCGCATCGTGGTAGGAGCCTGTGATTCGTGAGATAATGACAGCCGCTACGTCACAGAGTTTAACTCACAATGTCACTCCTACCTAATTGAAACCGGACGTTTGTGACAACAAAATTCTTGACTAGCAAACGGCCACTTTCGGGCACACCAATGCTGTAAGGTCCAGGAACACTCGATCACGCTTTTAACCAACGCCTTACAAGCGCATCGAAGTTGCCCCCACGATTCAGCCGTTCACTCTTCTGTGTAAGTCCGTTTGCTAATGATTGTTAGCCATACAACAGGATGTGACGATTAGACTATAGACATTGATGAAATTATGCGTTTTACCTTGGACATGTTCTCAATGCGCATATGGTTTAGTTCTCCTGTCATCAATGAACCATGGATTATGAAGCAGGGTGCAACGTTTCCAAACGTCTGCTTAGTAAAAGAAACCAGAAAGTGTTATCAGCGCCTGTTTCTTCTGAACTTACCCTAATCCTCAGGGCTGTGCCATCAGTTCTTTAGCAGCCCAGTCCCAGTGCGAACAAAAAGACGCGATGTCACTGCCGTCCACCACTGGATTGATTCAGCAGCGTGTACGTCCCGTGTGTCCGTTGGTGGTTTTCTATTAGTCTTTAACTGAATTTCGAGGTAATGCCGTTAAGGTAAACTGTGCCTGATTATTCCATTACTTCGACATGGTGGTCACGCTGGTGTGCTGTTTTGATCCGGTAGGTTGTGCTGGCTAAGACTTCGGTTCTTCCAAGTGCAACCTTGTCAGACAGGCCGAAGGGTAGCAGCCAGGCGAAAACCAGACGCACTCTCGTAATTGTATATCGCACTACTGACCGCATAGGAGTGCTTGGTTAGCGAGGCGCAATATGAGTATACAGCATCACTGTTTTTATACTTGCGACACTGCTGTCCCCCTTATCAGGAAGGAGGGGATTAGAAAAGTTACTCTCAAACAAAGAACACTCCGATCGTCCAACGGTTGACCTTCACCGCCAGCTTATTGTCCAATACGGTTGAAAATCATCCGGTATCACTCAAAAGCATGATTTGGCTTCGACTATATCCACTGTGTACAGCAGTGCCCAGAATCAAAAATTAGTGTCTTATTCACTGTGCGCTATGGTCAGGCACGTCCCTCATTGGCACTTTAGTGAGGTTGTTGGATCATTGTTTCCGGGTAGAGTCCCCCCCAAGTCCTGTATCCTTTTGTCTCTCATGTCAGGCTTTTGCATCAGAGGTTCGGGTTGGGGTCCCTCAAGTCAGTCCCTTTCCGCGATATAAACGACCGGGACGTATCGGTTATCGTCCTCCCGGCATTGGCATTGTTTGCCCATCACGACTGTTTCTTCTATTCTGCCTCCCAAGTTTTCTGTTTTCTATATGCCTTCGGGTGATAATTGTTTTCTGAGGCCAAGACAACTGGCGCTTCGAATGTCTGCACTCTCCGACAAGTCGATCAGCAAGCTGGTCTGGCAATTACTCTCTCAAGTCTGTAGCTTGATGTGTTGTGTGTCTGAGGTACGAGTCTGTGATTCTACCACCGTTATTCACCTTAGTTCACTTCTAGTTATCTGTCGCTGCAATCTTTTTCGGGGTCTGTGTTGACGCCGAAGCTGAATTTCGCGGTCAGTCTGTACGTCGGTTCACCAAGCTCAGAGAGAGTCGGGTATGCGATGAACAACAAACAGCGTTCCGATCCGGTCGTGGATGCGTTGATCATATTTTTACCTGACAACGGATCTTGGAGCATCGGCACTCCTATGGAGAGCCGACAGTCGTGGTCATTTAGGTCTGCAGAGTGAATTCGATTCGATTTCTCTTAGCGTTCTGTGGAACTGAATTCTTCGGAAGGGAGTTCCGGGGAATTATGCGAATCTGTTGAGATCACTGTATGCTCACTCTGCAAGCGGGGGGATAGTATCTGGACAACTGTCTCGGGCGTTCATCACTTCTAATGGTGTTCGTCAAGCGTGTCTGATCTCCCTCCTACCGTTAGTTTTTTTCATGGACGACATTTTGGAAGGTATGCTCAAGGATTCCAGTGAGCTTGATGGTGATCTCCTTCCTGGCGCTCGGTTGACCAACCTGGAATATGCGGATGACGCTGTTACTTAACCCGTCTACCGAAGACATGCAGACCATGCTGGGCAAGCTGATTGACCGGGCTGAATTGTATGGAAGGTGCTTCGCACCTTCAAAGTGTAAAGTGTTGCATTTCGACCCCTGAATTCTCAGCTTGCTGGTTAGTAAGGTTTTCTGAGATGACGATATACAGCAGTCTATGAGGTGGCTGCTTTCGTACCGTTTTGTTGTTTTTCCGCTGTCCCGCGTTTTTTTAACTATCTTTGATTTTTTTGCGGATAGTGTACATCGCTAGTCGATTGAGTGGTTGCCCGACCCACATTCCCTTCTGTTCAGGTGCATGTGTTTATGGCGAATAATGGTGTTCTGATTTCGATGTTATCTTCTCTACTGTTCCTTCCGTGTTGCTTCCTGGATTCTTCCAAGTCCTTGTTTCTGACCATTCTTATACAGACTTATGTACGTGTGAAGTACTCGATGTTATCAGAACCAGTCATGCTAAAGTGCGATGAAAGATCTTTAAGTGTACCCTACACAGGGTTAGCATACAGGGGCAACTCCACATTCGCCATTTTCTCGTTCTTTTTCGTGGTTCGTGTAACGTCACCTGTAAGTATGGAGGATCGACGTGACTAACATTAGTGCTGGCTAAAAGTAGCTCATGCCCAGCACATGATTGCAACAGTCGTCCACTATTATCCGACCGATATGATGCTATCCCGATCGTACCATTCAGACGCGATTCAATCTAGTGGGTGTTTGTATATCCGGCCAGATTGACCGTATCGGGGCTGTGTTCACCGTAAAAGAGAGCGGACAGATCCGAGTAAAGGGCTGTGTTGGCACCGACGTCACTACGGTCAGTTCGAACATAAATAGTCGCACTGAAAAGATTTCTGAAGGTTCTGCGTCTAGAGGTGAACCTAACATACCCCGCCAAGCAGGCGGCACAGAGTCTACTGCTAATTAGAATCCAATTTGTCAATGTGGCTATCGTACTATGGGCTATTCCTACCGAAGCCTACGTGACAGCCGTGACCATGCAGTTACCCAAAGTGTGTAACCAGTATCGGGTAAACAGGGTGAATGCTGTTTGTACAATACGTTGACTACTACCTACATTGTTGTATCTTAAATGCAGCGGACATCGATAATCAACGAATCTAACGTTCATGTGTGGGTGGCCTGTCGACTTAACTGTTTCAGGGTGCGGTCTTTGAAATCGCCTGTGTGAATTCACATTCCGGATTTGATCAGTAGTCGAGGGAAACCGGTGACTGGATGGTAAGTGGGGGGGGGTAGTGTTACCGTAATTTTCTACGCCTACCATGAGACTTGTGGAGTAATTATTGAAAATTGGAATTGGGACAGACCTGAGAGCCCAATTGAATGGGCAGTGGGCCAGTGAGGAATGGTCAACAGTAACGCGTTTTCGCCTTTCCACTCTGCTGTACGCAACAGACAAGGCGACCCGGTATATATTTCGTGAGTTGGCAGGTGTAGTGTGGACTTGTGATTATTCCTGGCTGTATGCGAACTGAGATGCCGCCACGACACCCAGCGATAGACAGGAGAAAGACTAGGGTCTTCAACCGAAGCTTTTGACTCAGAAGTCTGTATCGCGAGACGGCGAGTTGGTGGCAGTGCACCAGAACCAAAAAAGAGATCTACTTTCTTCCCAACCACAACCTGGAAAACCAGCGGACTGTGGTTTGTCAGACCTCTGCCTATTGGCCTGTTTGGTATAAGTCATCGTCGGTGCGATTTTCACACCGCCCGGTTTAGCCGAATAGGTGCGCACAGCGTTACAGCGATATTGGAACGACCGAACGCATGATTGGGTTGACTAGTGTGGATCACAATACCAAATCTGGCTCTAGTGTTCAGCGGAAAACTGCCCTGAACAATGTTTTTAATTGACACCTTCCCATGTTCACTGATCACTGTTTGGTGTATAATTCTGCGTGCCCCATTTACCTACTCGAACCGAACATTGCCAGAGGGTACCTAAACGGACCTTATTTGTAGACAGCTTTTCTCCCGTATGCTATTCTGTTTTGCACCGTACACGTTGAGCTTTGCCTGTTACATAGGAAAAATTTTCTACGGCTTCTGTTTATGAATCAGTCGGAAATCGAGTGCTCATTCGGTAGATTCCGTTTGGCAATATCGTCTGAGTGCTTGGCGCAAGCACTGGATTCGTAAATCAAGCCAAGTCAACAAGGAACGTGCTGCCCCGTCAGTATCCGAATTCTTGGCCGCCCAGCTACTGCCCTGGTGGCTCCAGTGTCGTCAGTGCGGTCAGTGGCGTCAGATTCCTCCACGAACTCCAATCGGCAATCCGGACTCTCCGTTTCGACCGGACACGTTCGCCTGTCGCATCATGGCCAAAGTAATCGTTTGTCTCTTTGCCTAACCCATCGTAACCCATGGGACTCATTAATTATGTGCACTGACGTGTTATTGCTAGCCGCTTGTTTGTGATGTTCATTGTTGACGTTGTTTAATTGTTGTGAATGAAGTTAGGGTTACCTTTACCATCCTATCTATCTAGGTATGAGCCATTTGGCATTACCGCATTTTTCCTATGGTCCTTTGCTGTTTTTTTGTCAGTAAGTTCACTGTGTGACGAGTAGGCTGTAAGGTTTTTCACTTCACTTGCTAATCAAGATGCGCTGCGGTCCTTTTTAAGTCCACTGAACCTCCTGTGAAGGGGTACTTGGGCTACAATGCGCAAATATATCTCTTTCGTATCTGCATTCCAACCGACGATGTACCTGCACCCGGACAACTAGTTTTTCCACTTAATAATTTCTAACCTTAGTAACGTTTCGTTCTAGGATACTTCGTGTCACTGTTGTGGTGAGCGGCTGCCCGAGCTACAGTACCTTCTGGTCAGGCTCACGGTCTTTTTGACTATGACCACAATCCAAGAGTACTGTGGTAGTTTGTTTTGGAAGAGATTAATTATTTCGTGTTTAGCAGCTTAACAAAATATTAGCATATGCATAGTTTATCTGAAAAGCATCGTGGCGCTGTTGAATGAAGTATCATCAGTTTATGAGCGTCCGAGGATTTTGTGAGTATTGTTGGAAATTTGAGAAATCAGTTCATACTCTTCCTGTTATCATTATCTTACCAATAAATAGTGTTACATGTTTGTTGATTTCGATGAATTCCAATTGCTAACAGAAATACTAAAGGTTTGGGTGCATAAAATGTACCATCATGATAGTAGTTCGATCCACACCCGTGGATACAGTGGCTCAAGCTGCTATTGTTGTTGACATCGGCCAACAAAGCAGCGATCTGCTGAATGAGTACAAATGTATGGAGACTAAAACCGAATGAGAAGAGAAAAAAGGAGAGCTACCCGCTTTGCACATAAAGATTCGCCATTTGTTGCGACACATCACTATGCCAGTGTTTTCAACCAGCAATGCGGACAATCGCGATCTTTCCAACCAGATAGACGGCACTTACCACCGGGCCGATCAAGGCTTGTATTACCTCCTGGCCATCTTACACTCTCTTCCACCCATCAACACACGACATAATGCGTTACGTGACAGCCGCCCAACCCGTACACGTGGCACGTGATCTTACCAGCGAAGACTGCTTTTTCGCCCTCTCTGTTATCGGCTGCGAACCTGCACATCGTCCGAATGCATTTTGGCGGGCCGTCGCGTTGCCGACATAAGTAGCCCACTTGATACTGGCTAACGGACAGGGGCAACTTTGGCCTAATACCAACCAGCACCCGTACAAATGGGTCGGGGCTGTGAAGCGTAGAGGAAAAAAGAGCGCACATCCGCATTGTAAACTTTGTCCGTATTCGGCAAATGAACCACTTTGCGAAACTACGAGTGACCATGGTTTGCGAATGCATTACGTGCTTTCATTGCTCTCAGCAGTTTTACAGAGTAATATGCTAACATTGCCCAAGTAAGTGTAGCGATCGACAGCCTCAAGCGATCTACCTACAGTAAAGGTGACGAGGTCAGTGCTTACCCAATCTTCTAACAACACGTCACACTTTAAACGTAGAGAATGTATATTATTGAAGCTAACAATATCATTCAACCGGTTCAGCATGCTCTGCGTTTTCTGTAGAAGCACTGTTGTGCGCATACTCAATATCGGGCAGCTTACTACTCTGTAGGCGCTCCACTACGAAGTCCTCGAGACTTCCGGATTTTCCTCCCGAATTATTGTCCATCATAAGATTGAAAAGAAAGGAGGTGATCGTACACCCCTGTTGAACACCATTTGAAGTGGAGGACGCTCGAGTTAGCTACCCACAAATTGGCACTTTGTATCCGGATTGGGTGTTCAATGACTTCAGCAAATTGCCTCACTTCATTGGGACTTGTACAATGGAGATAACCCCAGAGTGCATGCTGGTCAGTTAAATAGAAAGCTCCCACAATCGTTGGTTTAGAAAAGGGGTCCGGATGCTTCACTGTTTCTCGCACGAAGACGACCGAAACACTCGTAAAACTAGGAAACTCGTCTGTTCTCTTTATCTTGCGAAAATCACAACTCCCGAGAGCACCTTTTATAAGGTAAAGTTACATGTTGCCACATAATGTCCTAGCACCTTTTTCCGAAACGGCAGTAACTGTTGTCATGCACCAGTCATGAGGAACCTTTCTGGCCTTCCATATGCAACTAGGAAATGTACTGTGTTCAGACAACACTCTCATCACTATCTTTGAAAGGAGCTGGAGAAATGGTCCTAGACGTCAAGGTTTGTTAAGTTTCGAAGGTCACCTCGGCTTCCGACGAGGAATTTTAGTTTGCTTCGTAATTATTAGTCATATAATCTCCATCGTCCTTAGGTGAATGATCTAGTTCAAGCCAGTTTAACTGTCTTCCAAGGTGCTCAGCTTCCTGTTTAGTCGCTGCGATAATTTGTAGGTTTGTGAGCTACCCTTTCAACATGTGGTCCCAAGATCGGCCTGAGCGTCCAGGAATCAAAGGAAATTGCATCCGGCTGTTGACATCTTCCTGATTGGAGCAAGTGGGATTCACGCGTTCTGCGATGCTTCTTGGTGATCTCCCTCAAGCCAACTTTTCATGACCAGTTTCGTCATATGGTCTTACGCGGACTCTGAGTTTGCGTTTCAGTTTACGACGATCCTTGTTGTATTCTGAACTAACGAGGAATCTGCCTACTTTTGTTCATAAATTCTTCATTTATTCACTCACCGATAGCGGCCATGAGCCTGACCGGAAGTTACTGTGGCTGCCACTCATTATAATAGTGACGTGACACAGCTCAGCGTATTTGATACAAACCTGCTCGGTCATTCACCATGTCCAGCAGGATTGCATATCTTCGGCAGGGCGCTAAGCAAGACAATGTCATCCACACACTCCGTGTGGGTCAACCTGATGTCAAGTCGAAACTTATCGGGCTCACTTAACTCTGGAAACGCACCTCTCAAAATGAACGTACGAAAATTTAAAAGAGAGGTATATCAGACACCCCTGACGAAGACCGTTAAAAATGATGGGCACCCGGGGCAACTGTACGTAAACTTCCACCCTGTTTACAGTGTAGACATACGACTATTTCCACATGTTTACTTTTTTGGAACTTCTTTGCAAAGAGACCGTTACGAGCTATCAAATGAAGAGCAGCCCTCATCGACTGCTTGCAAAAAACACCAATGTTCCAAGACTTGTTGCAAAGTAAAAACTTGATCGGTGCAATTTCGGGAGGATCGGAATTCTGTCCGTTGCTTAAGCATTTTACTCAGGTTTTGTGAGCTGACCTAAGATAAGGCTAGTGAGTAAGTTGGACGCATTAGACGCAAGACTGATGCCTCTGTGGTTGTCACAGATTTCGGACCTCCTACTCGCAAACGGAACTATTGTTGATAGATGCCGATCCCAAGAGATCTATTCAGTTCCCCCACATCGTCCGAAGAAATGTTGTCACTTCCGATGTCCGCTTCTCTTCACCATCCTTGAGAGGAGAAGAAAAGAGATGTGTTCCATATCCATCGTCGCTTCCAACGGAGTACCGTCTGGAACTCAATAACTAAGTTGAGTCTCTTCGATCAAATGGTTTGATTGAGACTCTGAACTTTCGAGCCCACTTGTCAAATCGGCGTGACTGGCTGGTGTTAAGTGAACCACCCTTTTCACGTGTGGTCTTACACCGAATCGAAGGCCAGCAAAAAAAATAAATCAGAAAAAGTAGCTTTCTGCTACTCCCAGATCGACCAAACGATGCTCGCCGTCTTTGTGCTGGCATGTAGTCAGCTTACGTTCGAGCTCTCAATAGTCATTGTAGTCAGGACCAGATGGAATTGCGCAACGTCTATTCATAATGCTCATCGAGATCAGGATTCCATATCTACCACATCTGCACAGCTCCTTCGGTATATATCACTTTACAACAAGCCTTCATAGCTGATGCGATTTGCTTCCAGTCTTCGTCAGATTCACTCTTCTGACTTGAACTGAACAGTTTACTCATCGGTACCTTATGATGAGCGTTCTTTACACTCCCCTCGCTTGAATACTAGCGAATCATTTTGCATTTACGAGTGTATGACCTCTGAACAAATGACATAAAACGAGCTAACACAACAGCACGGTCAGAGTCTGGGTGGTTACTCCTAAATGCATGTCCTTCTTTAATAGAGGGGCGCTGCTTGCGAATGACTGTTATGCGATCCATTTGTGTTCACTTCTGAGGTCTACAAGCTGGTCTGCAATTTTCACAGTCTGTCTCCCTTTTTGAAATGCAGTGTTCATCAGCACAACGTCCTTCAGCCGGACCAGCAGGTACTGTGGCTCGAGCCACCGTTCACCTAATTAGTAACGCGGAACATCCCAGAATGCAGGTACGCCGTTGGTTTCTGTACATTACCATCTCGCATAGTCTTACTAACCAGCGAGCTGAGTAAGCATGAGGACCCACACCAAACAAAAGACACCTACCCACTTTACTCAGTGGAACAGTCAGGGTCTTCATATTTCGTGACCACATCATTGCATGACCGTCCCGCGGTTTTACCCGACTGCTCTTGGTCTCAGTATATGATGAACAGTACGGTAAATGCTCAGATGGTATGCAGGCTGTGCAACGTGATCAGTTGACCAATCGGTCACGGATCCCCAACGTTCCGGGATACGCTTCTGCGAACGGTCGTATTGCTCACGCGGTCAGTCCACTTGATGCAGGCTAAGTGGCAGAGACAACGATGATCAAACACAGCAGGTCTGTTGACATCCTCATTGCGAACAGGCCACGTTTTCGGACAATAGAGCAAAACAGAACGCACACAAGCATTATATACCCTCTCTTTCAACAACAACAACAGAACGTCTTTTCGATGCCACAGATGATGCAGGTTGGAAAGGTCACAATGTGCGTTTGGTATCCTCGCTGAAGTCCCATCTGCAACACTACAAACTGACGAGATATGGTTACCCAAACATGTGAAACCGTTCACAGTCTCGAGCGGATTACCTGCAATGAAGAAATTAAGAGTGGAAATGCAACACTTTACACTTGAAGGTGCTTCGCACCTTCCATACAATTCGGCCCGGTCAATCAGCTTGTCCAGCATGGTCTGCGTGTCTTCGGTAGACGGGTTAAGTAACAACGTCATCCGCATATTCCAGGTTGGTTAACCGAGCGCCAGGAAGGAGATCACCATCAAGCTCACTGGAATCCTTGAGCATACCTTCTAAAATGTTAGTCGTGACAAAATTAAACAATTTTACTTCTCTCGTCGTCCTCATTTCGTTGTACGTCGACACCAGCATGCCACCCAACCTTTTCTTCCCTAGAGGTAGACAGCAAAATTGTGCCTCCAATTTTGCAGCTGGTCTGAGGGTGTCATAATGTCTACTCTTTTCCAAATGGTCGACGATGATAATGTCGAACGCCCTGTTGGCCGCCTCGGAAGATCCATAAGTTAGAACGTACACTGATCTCAGCTGTCCTCTTCCTCTTCGACATTTTAGCGAAGGTATACGCTACTGACGAGCTCCAGCATGGGCGAAGCTTGCGCCTGCTGTTTGTTTTCGAAACTGGCTGGCGGAATAAGTACGAAAATGCAGTGACTGCAATCACTTATTAGTGATGTGCAGTTTATGTAAATCGTGAATTTGTCTCTTCGACACAGCACATATCAAGTTACTGTCTTGAGACAGTACTCGCCAACCTGCCGGAGAATTCGAACATGAAAAGCGCCATTGTTTGCCGGTTGCTTTTCCGATGGGATGTAATCTCCTCCCACGGGCACATGAAAGACAAAGTGGGAGTTGAAATAGAGCGAGAACATAGTAGTAAATGAGTACTGTTTTCTGCAACCTTCCTTTTAAAGGAAACCTTATGCGGAGTCAGTGATGGAACAGGCTGACTCACTTAGAGGTGAGAGACTTGCATAGCTCGTCAACGTAGTGAATAAGGCGTTGGTGCCCAATTCTTGTTGGATACATTGGAAAGTTTGCTAAACTTTTAAACGCTTGTCAATTGTATTGGGTAGTTCACTGGCAGTTGCGGCCAACCCCTGAAAGATCTGTATGCTCATAGGGTTTTGAGTTGCTACTTAGACACTTCTAATCAGTCAATAGTGCGAAGTACAGCCCCATTAATGCAACTGCTTTTCGTCTAGTTGCTGTGCTATGGCTTGTCGTACGATTTTGCACCTGGCTGGATCAAATTCCTCGTCAGCATAGCCTTCGGAATTGATTCAGTGCACGAGCGTGTCAACCAGGTCCAGGTAGCAAAATGGGCCAGTTGCGGCTCAGTTGTTTGTTTGCGAGGTGTAGGTAAGTATAATTGTTCTTACCAGTCGGGTCCTCACCCTATTCTCTCTCCTTGGCTATGGATGACCTTTCTCCTCATGGTTATTGGCAGTTGAGAATCAACATGGAACCATTGATTTATTACTGCCCTTAATGTTTGATGACCATGGTGACGTGACCCGAACAGATTAACTGTCAACGCCGTTTGGCTATCGTTTCGTATAACTTCATTGCTCAATTCCCAACTGAATACGTTATGGTTGTGAACAAACGGTCCCTGAATAAACGATGAAACGAAACGGACAAACATCAGCTTAATCTGAACCAAGATGATTACTTCACAATGTGCTATCTTGCAGTGCGATCTTGGGGTCGTTTTATTCATACCTTAATTTTTCTGCTGTTTACCGTAAATCATGACAGTTCTAACGCGATGTAACGCGGTGTATTAACTGTCAGTTCCTATGGCCCGACATGTATGTCTCATTCGGTTTTCGTTTGTTTGCTTCAGCTTTGTGATGACCCTTGTTCGTGGCCAGCGGATGAGGTGAGTTCTACTTGACAAATTCTGTCTAATACAATGGGCGATGCAGTTAATAATCCTTGTGACTTTCAACTTTTCCTCTCATTGAGCGGTAAAAAGTTCAGTTTGTTAGATTGCCATGCAAAACTGAATCCGTCCTTGTGGTCATCTTTTCAGTCATATCATGCTACTATCACGTCACCGTTGGACGACATAAAACATGTGTTGTATTATTGTTTACATCATGTGTTACACCAGAACTCTATGTTTACCTATATGTTTTGTGTTCTTTTTCTTCGGACATCAGGCCACTGGCCAGCGTATCATGACACCCTAGCAAGTGTGGATCTTTGTGATTGATCATGTGAACCGAATTAGTCATCGCTCTCCCAATGGTCAGCTGCAACAGCATACCATGTCGGGTGGTAATGGGAATTGCTAAACTGTTAGAATAGTCGACTACCAGTTTTGTGAAACTTCTAGATAGATATGTGATGTGGACGAGGAACCTGATGAAGAAAAATGACTGCAGAAAGACATGACCATCACAGTATCAACGTTGTCTCGATGTGGTGCCTTACCAGGGTCTAAGCAGACTGTCGCGTACTTGACGATCGTAGCAAAAAAGCAGTGATTTGGGCAGCTCTGAGCTATCCCAATGTATTGGACGACAAGCAGGTTACGTTTTGATTGGCCCTTGCTACTTGTTAATTTCCACGACCTTGGTTTAAACAGTTCGGCCGTTTAAAGCCGACACACTTTCAAGCCATTGGTTTTTATCACTACCCCTTATAAAGTAACGATGTAGCACCTGGTCACTAACGTGGTCATCTATCGCCGATCAACCGCTTGCAGCAGCTTTTGCATGACCTCTGATTGGCTGAACGCTTTCTTACTCAGAAAACCGCTCCAGTTCAATCTCGTTACGTGGACCGTTATCAGAAGAGTTCCGGCGATAGAATTGTGTACTCGTCATCTGTATCGTGTTCCTGTGCTTGTGAAATGGGACATACAACAGATTGTCGTGGACTGTACGACGTTGCACTTAGTCAAAACAATCTGTACTTATAGGTTTCTGTTCGCACATCACACACGAGATTGACGTATTCGAACGCGACGAACTAATAGTGGTCGGTTTAGGTTACCTTCAGTACTGCCTATCATTGAAGCTAACGATGGGTCTATCCATTTATAAGATGTTTGGATGAGGGAACAAAACCAGTTGATGGTCCTCAGAAGCACGGTGAGGTCTCTGTGAATGTTATTCAGAGATAGCTGTTTCGCTTCACTGTTGATGCTTTCAAAGAGACAACGTAACACTACTCCTCCCTAGACGTACGCGACTTCTTGAAATAAAAAGAATTCAAACGGTGCACGGCCGCTGTGTTCAACATACTGTTATCCTGCTGAACGCCTCTGGGACGGGCCAAGTTAAAGGGTCCCGTAGCTTGGTTGAAGCAACCGGAACACGTACTTATCGATCTAAAAGACCCCAATGTTGCAATGGGATTTTATGAAAGAAGGAAACGAACACTGTCATAAACAAAACAGAGCAGTTATCATCCATTAAACAATGAATGGTCGAAACTACCCTTTCTCGAGGCAGCATATCGTTTGCAAACATAATTGCGCGCACATCGGAGGGAGCTTTTTTCTAGGCAGTTCATGTCCGCTGTTCACGTGGTCGGCAGTGCGATGAGTCCCATGTTAGTTGTATTAAGTTCGTGTAGTGTTTCCGTTACCCTGTTTCGCAAGCATCTTATTGATGTATAACTCACCAGTTATTCAACGTTTACCTTCTTCTGTGTGCACTCAAGGATTCGCTATGCTGTTTGCTTTATGTTTGTCATCTGTTTGGGTACATCAGCCAGGTTTTACTCTCGCGTTGACATCTGTTTTCTTTTCAAATAAAACTCCTGTTAATCTCCATCGAATTCCCAATTAATCTTCGCGGCTTATTCTCACTTATTTCGTGAGGTTGCTTTTTCAAGTTCAGTGAATCTTATCTTGTTGTTTGTTGGTAGCATGTCGATCTTTCATCGTCTAGACGACGAAATCTGTATTCGGGAAGTATCACCCGAACAAAGTGTTCGTTTCGTTTTTAGTCTTACCTCCCACTAATGATTGAAGTACGTTCTTCCCCACAGCCTTGCTTGATTTGTTTTCATCACAACTGCTTGTTATAATAGACCTGGTAGCCTGTTTTTCTCGGTGTGTTAAAAGTGTATCCGAGCTGACCTCCTATATCGGTCTTTTGTAAGTGATTACCGGTTGCACATATTGTTCTGAGTCATCACTTTGGTATTTTTCATGTTCCACTCATTTTCTTACTTTGCCATCCTTTAGTTGTGCTATCCGTTATGCAAGCGCCCCTCGTCTCGTGGTATTCGTTAAGTTTACGAAAGTTCCATTTCTCTGTACTTAAACTTGCCTCACGGTAACCTTTCTATATTGACCTAATGGCTTGTCACAACTGTTCGAAAATTCGGCAATGGAACTGTCAGGGTTATGTTAACTGTAACCTCAGGATATTCGATCTGGAAGAAAAATTATCGTTTTTTATGCCATTCCCGAGATACGCATTTTGTACCTGTTTAGCTGTTCCACTTTATTGTGACACTGCGAGTCACAGTTGTCTATCAACAAAGCAATATTTCAGTGAGCTAGTTAGGCGGGACCCAATACACGTGTTATTTCTGGACTGCTGTCTTTGTCTTCTGTTTGTTCTTCCGCAATATTGTAATTCGTGGATTGCGCACATTTTTTATGGGCATACACTATTCACTGGGTACATTTTTTCAGTGTTGGTGGACACCTACTTGACATAAGCCTTTTATCGTCCTCGCGTGGTGTTCTGTAGGAATAGATTATTCCACGCATTACCACCTCCAGACTTATCTATTCGAGTAAATAATGTAATTGTTTTATTTGGGTTCCGTTTGGCTGTCAACATTGTTGCGGATCACCAACATCTTATATCATTATGTTGCCTTTTTTTTAGCGTACCACGCTAGTTTTATGCCGGCCGCATGACTTTCTGGCTAGTATGCAAACACATGCATGGTTACAAGCTCCGCCCGCGTTCGACCTGCTTTCCATGCACGGTGTGGACCTTACTGGCTTGTCAGCCGACGCGCTCCCTGGAACAGCCCATGAAATGTATCTGACCGGTACAGAACTTGGTTAGTTCTTTTATTAAACCGCGTTACCTATAGTCTCTTCTGGTGGATGTTGCTGCTAATCGGCGTGAATACTTTGTCTAAATTTCTCATTCAATTCGTTTCAAGCGTGATTTTTTGTTTATTTTTCAGGCTGATACATTTTGTGTTTGTTTGTTACTCACTGTTTCCTATTTTACCATATTCGATCCGCTAAGTTGGCAGGTTTGCCACTTCATGTGGCCTCTTTCATCTTAAGGCACCTGAAAATCCGATTCTCCATACTCATTTTCTCCACCACATGCCTCATAATCTATGCATTTGCATCCTGCGGTCTTTGTAAATATGCTCGCACTCGAGTACAGTCATTTTGTAATGTTTTGTGTCTTAAATGCTTGTTTGTCTTGCCGGTTGTCAGTGCGGTTGGCACTACGGAGTTTCCATGTGAATTTCGAAGTGGACAAACGTTGATTCGGTTGGGATAACTAAAGACCACCTTATTGGTAAATCGACTGAGACTAACAACCTTACGTAACGACGTGTAATTTTCAATCGAATTACCAATAACATGTTAAACACGCCGCCCAGACTGTTTGACTTCGTTCGTATTAAATTTGGTGCGGATATCTTACAACAGTTATAAGACCACCGCGTTCGTCTACTGTCCTCCTGACTGGCATGCTGTTGGGAACGTCAAAGATGGTGTGGATGTCTCCGTTGTGCGTTTGAATTGTCTGTGATCAAGGCCGTTAGGTGAATCGAGATGGCGTGATCATCAAGGCGACACTTCAGCCCTGACCTGTCTGTGCGGAGCGGTCTGGAGCGTTCGAGTGTGAACACCGTTTGGGAATTAACTTTCATTCCTTCCCTCTCGTATGTTTGTGAACTGGTACTTTTTCTCAGCTAGTAATCAGTGTCAGTCACGCATTTGTTCTCGTTAATTACCAAGTTATTTTCACCGTCAGCCTCAGTTTTATTGCACTGGTTCTCACCCGATCGTCTGCTTCAGTGGATGTAAATACTTTTGGGTAAGACCAGACGAATTTTATTTAGCCTTAAGGTTGTAACCTTGTTTGCAAAATGTGTGGTTTCAGTGATGCCGTTTGAGCTGCTTCGCGTTCGTCGGCTTCAAAGTGAGCAGTCCCTGTGTTGTCCAGTATTTCTAAAAGCAATGCGTGGAAGTTTATACTACAAATTTACTACTATTATTAAGTAGCGTGGCAGATTTATGATTTTAGATGAAACCCAACTGTGAAAAGTCAGGGCTTCGACTGGATTCGAACCAGCGACAGACACAATGCCCCAACGTGGCAAGCGCTCTAACAGCTAAGCTACGAAGCCACACTGGGAGCTCGGAAATTTCACATTTGGAATCTATTACCCGTAGAGCGCTTGCCGCGTTGGGGCATGCTGTCTGTCGCTGGTTCGAATCCAGTCGAAGCCCTGACTTTTCACAGTTGGGTCTCCTACAAATTTACGTCGCTCTTATGGAGTGGGATTGATCTAGTTGGACGCTTGTGTTCATTCCATCAGGCTTGTCTTGCACCTCATTTAAAGGTTATTTGTTCTGAATTATATTGTGAATTACCTTTCTGCACATCACAGCATTATTCACATTTTAGATACTGCCGTTTTCAAATTCGGTGAATATTGCCCATTTTCTCCGGTAGACCTACAAGCTTGGGAACGTGTCGCATTTCCTGAGATGACTCGGTGAGTTCCATTTCACTTACGTCATCAATTCATACTTTCTGATTCATCTCACCTGCGCTTCTACCCTTACATTTACTCCGCTGTTTGCAAACTGGTCACAGGTTCCCAACTCTCTACTTGGCCGTCCGCAATATGGTTCTCTGTCTATGGTTTTCGAACCCAAAGGTGAACTATTCTATCTATGTTTGTGTGTACCTGCCAAATTTCAGCCTTTGAACTGTTATGATGCTTGATGTCGTATAGCATGCGCGTACTGACAAATTCTGCTGTTAAGTGCTTGTTATGTTATTCTCAAATCAATACGTTGGTGGTGATCCTGTTTCTCTAAAGAAATTTCCGTTATAGTTGTTTCGTCACATGCTATGCTATGAGATCCGCTGTAAAGTTGACCGCAATAGCTTTTCTTGTCATAGCGTCTCCTGACCAGTCAGTTTGTTTCAAACCACTGCTTCATTCGAGGCCTGCTACGTCTTGTGATTTGTGAACGGTGGATTCCACGGTTGCTGGAGGAGTTCACCTGCCGTGGTCTCATCAACTTCGGTGTATGTCAACCGGTTGAAGAGGAGAAAGTGAGTTTAGTTGTGTGTTGTGTGTCTGCGTGGTTCTCAGCCTGAGATTGCTGTGTGGTGCTATATAAGTCCCATGTGGATCAGATTGTGTTGCCCTGCTCAATCACTATGTGCTAGTCCGACCTCGGGCCTCATTGTATCGGTTTGTTTATTTTACCATCTAAAATTCCCTACGGTTTCCCACTAGGCTGCTCATGTATGCCGAAACGTATCTCGTCTTAGGTTGCTTATTTTCTAAAGCTGATTACGAAAATGCAGTTATGCTGTCACGATTCACTCACACAAAGTGAACCATTTAGCGGAAACAACCATAGTGCAAAATCGAGAGCTTATGTGAACCCTCCGCGAGGATAGACCAGGTTTCCGGATCACGCACACAAATTGTACGCTCCACTCACCAACCGGCCGTCTTTAGGACGTGGTGGCGGTCAGTGAATTCACTTAGGGTTATTCGCGTCCATTTGTTTTCATCGACGTAGACTGAGGTGTCAATGTCTAGGTGAGTCCGGAGAGGCCCACTTTCAACCCCACTACAACAGAAACCGTATGTATGCATGTGTACAGCGCGCAACATTATTACGGTGATATTCAGTTTGTAAGGTTAATTTCATTAACATGCTGTCTAAAACAACTCTCTTGTGCACTGCTATTCCCAGTCACGATTGGTCGGAATGTCTTAGACTTTCCTCTAGTAAATTTCTAACTTTTTTTTTCAATCACCAACACCTCAAAGGTGGTCGCAGCGAAACCCTCGGGACGGCCCACGCAGGTTCCACGCTTATGCTTCTCCTAAGCCATGCACGTTTTAGTGGATGCAAAACTGCACCTGCCAAGAAGGTCATGTGGCTGTTCATGGTTCATGGGCAACTCGCACACGGCGAATATTGTCGTGAATCGGAAATCTAACTAGGCCTCCCATGCTTTTCAACAATCCACTGGGTGGTGACTTGATAACAGTGAAAATAAAGTCCTCTCACTTGTACGGTAACCCTTCAGTCTACTGCAGATAGTTCCGCTACTACACACGAACGCATCTATAAATCACCATTCGATGGGAACAACACCAAGTAAAACAGTTAACGGGCGAGGACGACTAACTGCCTTTACCCACATTGATTAACAGCGACTGTAAACTTGATCATGCAACGGAGATCATACATGTCAAATCTCATCAAACAATTACCTATCACGCGTCTTAAAACCCAGTGACTGTATTCACAAACGGCTGACTGTGATATCGATGCAGCCTTGATTTTGGTTAATTTTACTCAGGTGACTAATGAATTCACTTGTCGCTCATTAGATGTTACTCGTGTGTAGCTGGTATACTTCATCAAATTGTTATCATCGCACACTTTCGTCGATATATTCGTGGTTTTAAGCGCACTGAAGGAACCAGTCGCTTCATGTTGGTCTGATAGCTCGCATTTTACCGTTGCGGTGCTTCTCACACTTGTTTTCGAACTATGAGGATTTTCCTCTAGCTTGGTGTATGCCTAGGTAGTTCATTCTGCCTCCGTTTGAAAGGTCTAGTTTTCCGCGTCTTTCGATTTTGTTCCACAGACTTGGGACCTGGTTCAGAATGTCAATGCCACACTAAGTGTTCTGGTGTGAGCCACCTACGCTAGTATGTGCTCCGTGATACATGTGCAAGATCATCCATTCGTGTGCAGATAACTACCTACGCAGGTCCTAGCGCTTTCTGTTCTGACGTCTACTTGAACTTCTCTCAGTATGTGTCTTATATGAGAGGGTGTCTGTCAGTCACCTGTTTTTAGGGAACCGATAAAAGGATTTATGGAAATGACCGACAGTACATCAGGTCCACTTTATCATATAGTTCTCCGGAAGAAGCTAATGGGAATTGCCCGTTCTGCTCTGCTTCGTAGCGTCGATGTATTGTTCCGGCATATTCTCCGTAATTCATATAAGCTAGATTCAGACTATGCTACTCTCGCTTGTAATAGCGTTCCGGCTCCATTGTGTTGGTGGTGATCCTAAGTCTCCTACACACATTTCGAGCGGAAGTACCTCAAATGTCCTTCATTGAGTTTAGTTTAAAACTCCGGGCTAACCAGTCCTACGCGTTCATTCTGTGAAAGAGTGTCATTTTTGTAGCGTAGAACATGTTTTGAATATTGTTTTCTGGAGGGTTACCTTCTTCACATTGTGCTAACACAGCGATGCAAATGTGTTGATCCAATTGACGGCATTTTGCTTTTCATTCATACTCTCCAGTTCACTCATTTTTCGTTTGAACTGCACCTTAGTCGTCGCCAGTCATCTTCGTACATTTTACACACCATACCAACTTCACTGACCGAACTGTTTCTCTGTAGTGAAGTCCAAATATCTTCAGATGCTATGCTGAATGTGTTGTTTGTGAACGAAAATGTATCTTTTCATTTAACGGCAATTTAGGCGAAATGTGTCTTTTGAGCAGCGACCAGTGACTGCCAGTACTTCTGCTGGACCTCACCATTGCTAAGTGCGCCGGGAAATTGAACACATCAACCTGCTTAAGAGTATCGAAACGTTAGTTGGTCTGCTAGATCACTGGATAGCACTCGCTGGGGAAAGTATGTGAGTTGCTTTGCGTGGACTTCGTGGCCCGTTTTCCCGTGGTCTAAAAACGCCCAACCGTTTGTTAGTGGTTTGCAAACGCAGACGCATCCACGGAGCTCATGAAGGATTTGGGGAATTTTTTTCGCGGCAATTGTGAACGCAGGCCAGTCACAAATGTCTGGATGACTTCAGTTTGTGAGTAAAAGATTATCAATAGCTATGGAAAAAATAGGAACTGTTCTGTAATGTTTTCCGTGGTACTTGTGAAAAGGTCCAGGATGATCGTAGATTTCAAACCCCGAAATACTCCTTGTTGCATTCGGTGTCAATTGTGTTTGCCTAGTTCAGACCAAACTGAGCGTCATCATTCTCTACTTCAATCCAATTCAGTTTGATTTTTGCCTGTAAAGAGAAACCTCTGGGAAACAGAATAAGATCATCTCTCCTCTTCCAAGGGCGTTTGGTGAACTCCTGTGTTTAGATAAGGCCCAATTAAGAAAAATCTGGGTTTCGGCTGGATTCGGATCAACGCAAAAACAACACATTGTTGTGCTCTCTGGACAAGATTTTGACGGCTGCTTCTCAAAGAGGTTAGGTTTTTTTTCTCGAAAGTGTCTGTTGGTGTTGCTGGTAACTATAATTTGTGAAATGGGATTACAGAACTACTCAATCTGTCAATTACTCGGTGGAATACGGGATATGCGGTTTAATCGTCTGCCTGCCTTATTTGGTCACCTGTTTAAGTTACGCATTACGAGAAGTTCCCCGTATGATCAACACCCACTGGTCGATTTTGTGTAATGTTGTCCGCACTTGTGCCATCTGTGTTTACTTCGAATTTTGTCTTCTGAACAGTCGCTTGTGTTCCGGTACTTGCTCGCCATCATGCCCGAATGATTGTCACCTTGAATCGTAGTACACTTTCATGCCATTCAACGTTGAAAATCAGCTCATCTCTATCTTCCTTTCTCACTTCCTTATGGGGGTTATAACGCAGTGAAACTTTTTGCGTACGTTCGGTGATGGTTCTGTTACACGGCTGAACCAGATAGTGGTTTTAGCTCTCACGACTACATACTTGACGCTCTTAACTGAACTATCCTTCGTTCTCCTACTGTTTATCAGCCTAGCCCAGATAATTTTCAAACCGTTCGTATATTGGGCCCGGTGGATGTACAAACCTCGATCGCAGCCCGCCAAATCGCAAATGGGTTGCGTGCACGTTCGAGGCCCTACCACATTAGAACATCGACAGATACGCTTCCAAGTTCGTCGATGTTTCAGGTGCGGTTTCACCCACTGGAATTGTTCACTTCTGTGAACTTAGTGTCCTCCGCCATGGTCGAGCTTTGTATACAATTGGACCCCAGCAAGCAGTCCTGTTCTCAAGGGCTTCGGACCGAGGTTACTACAGACCGCATGGGACACTCCAGTGGACCAACAACGACACACAATCTGTCAAATGTATCTCTAACAATCCCGGTAAAGTATTTTGCTTAAATCTGTCAGCGGGACCATCGTAGAATGTGTGTGTTCCCCTATTCATATGCCACGAGTTTAATTTGGTTCATTGTGTTGCCCGTTCAGTAGTCCAGCACTTCTGGATCCTTTGTGTCAAAAGCGTTGGTTTTGTTAGCTTCAACAAAGTTTAATATTCCGCAGCAAACTATCCCCTCTGTTTCTGCTTTTGTTTATTTTTTTCGACTGCGGTGGACACAGTTCGATACATAGTTGCAAACAAACTTTTTGGTTACTTGTTCCTCGTGATTCAGTTGGCCGGTGATCTATTGTTAGAGTTCTCAGAAGCTTTTGCTTCCGTCGTTATTGTTCCGAGTCTGCCTATTCTAACTTGAGTTTTCTGGTCGTGGAGACTGTCGGCACTGCACTTCTAAATAGGAAACTAAAAGAATTTGTAATAGACACTTCAGTTGGTTTTGTTATCATAATCCGCGTTAAATTCACTGGCCTTATTCGCTGATTGGATTCACATTAGCTCGTGAAACCCACTGGAAGAAGACTTAACGAAAAAAGTAAGTATCTAACGTGGCCTCTGTTGTATTACCAACCTATTTACACTGTGACGAATCCCACACCATCATACATTCTTTCAAGTGCATATTGGTTCCACCGTTCTTCAATGTGTGGTTACATGCCTAGTGACTTCAGCGACGTATTTCTGATCCGTAGATTATATTCTGCCCAGCATCGACCTCGTCCTCCGTTTGAACGACACGTGCTAATTTATGTGTCTAATCACAGTTTATAGAGACTCCTTGTTTCATTTGGATTATGAACATCGTCGTCGACAGCAATACGTCGATGTGTGACGCCGTTGTTTGTTTGCCGGAAACAAAGAAACTCAGAAACGTTCTGGTTTTAGCCGCCTTCATTGTCTTGGCTGTAAACTCGAAGATAGAAGACAACGACCGAATAAACCGTGTGGGACGTTTTTATGTGTACGATAGGTAGTAGTGGATTTGTTTGATAAGAACTGTATGACATTGGATCAATTTTCCACCTTCAGATGGGCGCTTCAATCAGCCTATTCTACCTCATGCCAGACACACCTACGTTGTTGCATGTAAGCGCTCGAACACGGTCGCTTGAGGGTATTGGTTGGGTTCCGCGATCGCCCCTGTTGGAGGCAGTATCTGTTGTCGCAATCTTAATCGTTAAACTCACGAATAAAATTCCTCATTCAAGTCGAAGTTATAAGATTCGTTAAATTTTTCTGATCAGTATACTGTTGACTGACACACGTTGGTGTAAATTGGCCATAATTTACTTTTCATCGCAGTTCGCGCATTCTGATGGGCTTCGGCCAATCCCTCTCGCAAAGAGGCATTGAACCGAAGTTTCGAACGGTAACGAATATCCATGCCACGTCTGCGATTTGAAGGTCCAATTTGATCCGAGGGATTCCTGTTTGCATTGCACCACTGAACTCCTTAGTGAAACAATTTGGCAATCCGCACATTGCTGGCAATCTGCCAGTGCGAATGGAGGCGTAGATACGCCTGTTCGGTCACGTTAGCTGTTTGCTTAGTTTAATCTGTTAGCAAGGTGAAGTAAGCGGCAATTGAGTGACACTAAGTGAAATACTGCTCACCAACTTTCTCTACTATACGTGCCAGAGAGCACTGTTCGAGTTTAGGCGTAGCTTTTTGTTGTGAATCCAGAAGACGGATGACACGGTGGTTGTTTTATTGGAGAAACCAAAACACCACTTAAGTGTCTCAACGGGACTCAGAACAAAAACACTCATTTGCACACCGCACTCTTCTGAGGACGCTCCAGTCGCTTTGCACACCATGTCTCAGTTCCATCATGTGGAGAAAGTCATTAAATGTCATTCTGCCTTCCATCCATCCTTCCCATATGTCTCCCGTATTTATCCCACGATCATTTCGATCCATGCGGCTGCTGAATAGTGGTGTGAGTAGTATGGTGCGACCGTCTATCCTCACTACACTTTCCTTGACTGATATTCTGTCATGTCTCTTCTCATCAGTCCTAAAACATTTTTTATGCTCTCATGGTCTGGCCAAGTCACCTATGTCGGTGTTATAATATATATATATATATATATATATATATATATATATTACATTATTGTCTCACTTACTCTCCGTTTTAATTTTTGCTGACACTGAATGAGACTAATCGGCATAGTAGTGTCTGCACGGTTTCAGAGGCTACGTTGATTTTTAGCGAGGTGTCGTGTACAGGCAACTCGGATTTTTATTTCTGCGCACTGTTGTTAGTATTTATGTTTACTGTTCACGTACTTTTTTTAGTTATTTTATTGTATACTAGAGATAGCCTTCGCTTATAGCTTTTTTTCGACCTTGTGTTGGCAGTCTGTTTGTAGTTTTTGTTTTGGCAATCCATGGAAATTTCGGTGCAGTTATCATCTCACTTTGCATTGTCTCAGGACGGAAATAGCTTCAACCATACGTATCTCTGGAACAACCGTATTTCGCTTCACTTTACACTACGTCAGTGAAATCTATCGCTCCATTTGTTTCCTTATTGCTTGTTTGCGTTAGTTACCCATATTTGGTTGTTCAACACTTAGTCGTTTTCTTTTTCCCTACCAGTTATCCTGTGCTGTTGAATGTCAGTCATCAGACCGTCAGCCCCTACAGTTAGAACGTTTGATCATCCCGGTACACGTCTGGACTGATCGAGTTTATGCTTACTCGAGTCATCCCATCTCGTTGATTGCACGACAGGTTAGTACATGCAAGTGAATACAGTGGTTCGGTTTTTTTCATCGCGTCGTTTAATCAACACTTAAACTACAATCTCTATGTAACCCATGTAGTAGCAGTTCATCTTCCGGTAATTGAGGATTTTTATACGTTCACGCTGCAAGCGATGAAAGTTTAACCTACTGCCTCTGATGTTTTTGGTCAACGTCGGTTCAACACTTCCGTGATGAAATGCTGGAAATTTTGGCATGGTTCTGTGAGGAGCACATTTCGTCGACTTGCTTTTGTGCGAAAGAATTAATCTATTTGATCAAATAGCATTTATGTAGTAGTTAGTAATTGTGTCAGTTCTGCTGATGTGTTTGCAACGGCATAGCCGGAGATTCCCAGTTTGTGAATCACGACACAGTTGTTTGTAACCGCTGTCTTGAAAGTCGTTGTAGGCTTACTGTATGTTATTGTGCAACTGGGGATGTTTGTTTGGCCAATATTGCGCGGTTTATGTCAGTCGCCTCGGTCGCTGTTTTCATGTCCGTTCGTATTAAAAGGCGTTATTTTCCTATGGTGTAAGTTCGGGTATTCGGGTTATTTCAAACTGAACGCCACCCATACTTAATCGCAGCCTCCACCTTTCGAAGTAGGCTAGCCAAATGACGTCTGAATGCTTGTTGGTATTCATATGTTCGCCGAGCTTGGCATTTAGGTTGCAAACGTTTCATCACAAGGCTAGGTGACATCATCAGTGCGTAAGTGCTTGCAACCTAAATGCCAAGCTCGGCGAACATATGAATACCAAAACCATCAACCCGAGCTACAAACACCACCACCACTGTTCCCAACCATCAGAGACGTCTGAATGCGTTCTGATGTGCTGGGTGGCAATTTTTACATCTATTGCAAACTACTGACAAATAATAAGTAGAACAATCGTATTGCTAGAAACACATTCCTTTCAACGCTTTGCCGAATGGATGCGACTGGCGCATGAGCACAAAATGGTTACAAAAGCGTGGCGGTATTTCTAAGCGGAAATTGTTGCTTTGCAAATTTTTGTATAACCACCGTTTGTAAGCCTCTCATGTTTGTCAGTGTTCACTCCTCGGGTTTTTTCATGCTATTTTTTTTTGTCACGTCTACTTTTCACTCTGGCTAGTTAACCAATGTAGCTTAATCTATAACTTTCCAATTTCGTACCTTTCGCCACGTGCGGTGGACGGTGGCATGTACGGCACCCTTTGTTGTTGAATTCGTTTTCATCGAAAGAGTTTCCAATCCGGAATTCAGAGTACCGCTCTTGTTAGGTTCTGGCGTGCATGGTGTTCATACGACCAGCCTCGTTATTGCTCCGGTTCATTAGTTGAATTCTGCGGGAATTTGTCTAAAACCGACTCTTACTGATGTAATCCAACTCTCTTGTCCATTGAGTTACATGTCATGTAAGCGTCAACTGTTCTGGGTTGATTTAAGTCGTCAGTATTGCCCATTTTTTTCTGACCACGTGTGGTCTACTCGTCTGACTGTTAGTTCATTCGGTTGTAGTGATATTTATGGCCGCCGTATCTCGAGTTGATTGAAATACATACTTGTGTATTTGCGCTACCTCTTTTAAACACCATTCGTATGACACCCTAATCTGGAAAGACTGTACAAACCAGTCTAATATATACTGCACGATCAGTCCGTGTGCTATAACACGTGTTATAGGTCTATCTAACATGGTCAACAAATAAACTTTTCGCACAAAACTTGAACGCTGTGAACAATGATGCTTTATGACGGACACTAGGTACTCGACTGTTCTGGGAATTCAGGTAGATGATGTTTCGTAGGGTAAATGCACTTCGCCCGCCACATGAATAGGCAGACTAACAGACCGCATATGTTGCAGTGGTGCGGCGATTAACTCGTCATACTACACATCAGCTGAATGTGGATTCCTTATGAGGTGTTGTTTGGTAATTCTGCTAAGATATTAACTGTGTCAGCTGCTTACATGCAGCTGTGATGTGCGGTCATCCAGCTGTGGAACCAATGTTTTACACATGGTTGAATGGTTGACAGCAAGTGATACTATTCTTGACTATTGTGCTTAGAAAAACAACACTAGACTGGTTTGTCAGTTTACTTGCCCATAGTACGTTGTATCAGTTATACTTTTGTGCAGATATTTGTCATGTATGCCGCAGTTGAAATCCCATTAAGCCTTCTGGCATGTTTTATATGACGCTACAACTCAATTTCGTTTACCTCGCTTGTTGAGGTCATTTAGATTGGTCCGAAGGGTGGAAGTCATGTTGAAGTGATATGCTCGTTTTGAGATGTTCGTGTCGTTCACTCTTCTAATTGTTCCAACACGACTAGTGTTCAGACACATTACCGTCAAGTCAATATGTGCATCGCCCCATATCGTTTGTTTAGGTGCCTTTGAGAGCGAACCCTATGCGGAATGTTCGATTAACGTGCTCATTGTCAAGAAAGACGTCTTCTGGCTGTCATACCACAAAATGTTCACTGTTTTGTGACACAATGTGACGTACGGGATAGATATCACCAGACTGCATAGACAGAATGGGTCGCGGTAATTTGAGATTGATCCTGCGCTTGTTGACCGACATGGCTGATTCAACACAGTCTTTTGGATCGCGATCACTGAGACTGTTAGAGCGGTCAGATAAGTAACAGAGTAGAGATTAAAGCGAACATCATCCAAACCGCCTGACGAGTTGATCTTCTGGATAGCCTCCGCTGTCGACGGCGACTGCTACAGAGGCACACTTTTAAAACTACCGTAGATAATAAACTATCGGCGCGGCAGAGGTCAGTGGGAGGTCAGGCGGGGCGTCTATTACGATCGTGTTTGTACACGCTAAACGCTGTTTACGATAGCATTTGCTTGCACATCAGTCAAATTTCGGTCAACGTAATGTATAGCCCAAGGAGTGCTACCCGTTGAATGATACTGCACTTTTTTTAACGCCGATTCTGTAACTACACTAAAAAAATAACTACTCCATCAAACAGTAAATAATGTGTGATTGGTCAAACAGTTATTTGTACCAGATCCTCATGTTTAGCTGTGGTGCTAGTCATATGTTTCTTTTTTTTTGCTGACTACTTTACAAACTACTATCCTTCTGATTAAGTGAGCAGCCATTTAAGACGAACTCATCACGAGACATCTACTGACTCTAAAGGGTTGGTTTCTGTGATTGCTTTCAAGGAAGGCGAATGAACTGCACATTATAAGATTGTTTATGCGGACAGTTCGAAGTTCTGTTCAAATTTTCGTGATACTATTGCCATTCCTTATTTTGACCATACGTGTGCACTGTCCGTGAAGTATTGTGTGCGTTCGCCACTACGCATTATTGTTTGACAGGATTTCTCCATCACTTCTCTAACGGAACTGACTAAGTCATTTTTGCCGATAATTTGTCCAGGATATGGTTGGTTTGAAGTTAAAGTTGATCGCAACATTAGTCTTCAAGCTCACTATATTCATGTTTTGGTCTGGTCAAAGCTCATCAGTAAAACATCCTTAACATCCTTAACGTGAATTTTGGTCACACTTTCATGAGGCAACCTGTTAGCCACTGCCTTAGGCACGTCACTGTTAGTTATCGTCAGGCAAAGTTATAGGATATCTGATATGAACGCTTTAAGCAACAGTGATTCGTCTATATTTTTTGGTTGTATTGGCCCTACGTGCTTTGGTTTTCATCACTTTAATGAGTGTCTTTGTTCACTTGAAGTTGCAGACTTCTTCCTTACTTGATGCCATTTATACTTCACGCTGTTGGGCTGTAGATACGGCAGATATGATAGCTTCATTCGATGTTTATTTGTTTAAGAGTAACTTGGACACTTTCACGACTTAGCTCTTAAGTGAAAGGATGTCAATTTAGCAGTTTAGCAATATTTCAACGTAAGAGTAGACCAAACTCTTATTTGTTGTGACACAGAGGCTTGATTTAAGTGAACAGGGAGGTCCCTATCATACGCATTCACTCGGAAATTATTTTTGCGTTGTATCTGCTTATAACGGAATGAAGTTTGATGAAACGTTAGTGCTGTGAATGTTGTCAACGTTCGGACTGCTTTGGAACAAATTAGAAATTCAGAAACGGGGCATTGTAGATGGAAATAGAGTAGGTGTCATAAGAAATCGCTCACAGAAACACAACTTGGTGCAATGATAGGCTGCCCTATTCTTGTTCTGTCTATTTCATTGAGCCCTGTAAGGATCTGAGCGCTTGCCGTGTTCCCAGGTGACACTGCCGTATCATTCATTCGCTTCCTGGACAAACCTTAACCAATGTCAGAAACGGTAAATTTTATAGACAGACAATTTCACAACTTGCGACTTGTTGTCGAGCAAGTATGAGCTTATTGTGCATGGATTGGTTAAATCTCAATCTCTTATTCACATGTAATCAAAAAAGGTCTCTTCATGGAACGTCAATACGAGTGATGAGGACCAACACTCATTATGTAAATTCACACGTAATCGGTGCCCTTTTTGAGTCAGGCTGCTTTGACTACACCATGAAACACGGTTCATTAAAAAAAGAATCGTTTCAGCAATAGCCTACAAGTTCATTGAATAGGTTGCAAGAACAGTCCAACTTACCAGAGGCATTAATATGCAATAATATACACCAAGCAATTCAGAATCAAAAGCATTCTTCCTAAAACCCAAGTACATTTAGCCCATACTCGTTCTTACTGGACTTCTTTTCTGTTGTGACTAAAACGAAACAGAGCACGAAAGAAGTACAAAATAAAATGCTTCGAAATGATCCTTCCGTCAGCTTGGCGTAACTTGTAGGTGCCAGTCCTGAAAAGCTGTTGAAACTATCGATCCCGTCCTCTCTCAACATTGCTAGACGATGCAGTGGGTAGTTAAGATGGTTCACCTTTAAAAGGCTTGTAAATGTTTTTTTTCCCGCACACATTTTGACTAAGCTCGGGTGTATCATAAAGTTCCGGTTTCATTTATCCGGCTGTCTTGAGTTGCGTCAACCACTGTGGCCGTACGTTTTGTTTCTTCCCATGTACTCTGTAGTACGAATATAACCGTGACCGTTTCTGTGGCCGGAGTTTTATCGGCCTCATGTGTCGCATTACGATGAGCATCTTATGGTGTCAAGCTGAGGAACTAATGTGCTTTCGATGAACCTGGTTCTCGTAATTGTAACTGATTCACCAAAGTCTAGAGTCCGTTATCAGCCATTCCCAAGGGGATTCGAGTTAGAGATGGTTTTGTAGTGAACTCTAGTTTGCTGATCTAGTTGTGAGCACCCCGATATTATCCTGGTCACAATTGGCCCAGTGTGTCACACAGTAGTAGTAAGCATAACACTGTTGCCGTAAACTCAAGTGATTTACAGTTTTTTTATATAAACCTACAAACGTCGGATAACTATATGTCCCTAATTCTAACACGCCAGCTCCTGGTTCGCTGTAACGTAGTGGTGCCTGTATTTTGAACAAAATCGTTCCTTTTCAAACATGTGAGATGGTGCCAAATTTGTTGGACTGCAACATGCTGCATTTGAACGAAGACCTTTCGGAACATGTTATCACGTTACGTATATTCACTTAACATCCCACTCTACTTTCCACAAGAATATGTACAACTTAGGTATTTCCATCGTTTCGCTCACGAACCTCCACAATATCAAAATTACCAATCGGTGGAAACCAACGTCTTAGACATGTCACTGAACTAAAATTGCAAATGGAGGCTATGAAATTCAACCAACATATCGTTTGATATTTATTCAAGATGAATTACTTGCAATTAGTTACTTTGACTAAGAGGTTAATTGTAAAATAGAAATACGATTCTTCATATCGTGCCTTTTAAAGCTGTCGCGTTAGAGGAATCCAGTGGCTCGATCCCTCTGTATACGCTTGGGACAGTATGCACATCCTTCCTGTTTCATGCATTCTTTAAAGAGTATCATTGGTAGTTCGAAGACGCTATTAGCTGACCGGATCTGATAACACACATCCATGTGGGCGGTTCGTTTTCAGGTTTCTTTCACTATCACTCTCGTTGTTTCGGATCGTACACACGTGTTCGTTGGTGGTTTTGGGATTGATTGCGTTTCAGTTGATCAAGAGTCTTTTCGGCCAAATGCGGGTTGATTATCAATCTCACCATCATTTGCACATGTGACAGGCGTTAATCTGATGTCCGGTGACATCGATCTGTTTGTGTATGTTCTAAACTTACGTTTTTTGGATCAAAGCTGCTAACCTTCATGCATTATTGCAAACTTCGTCATACTTCAGACGGGGTTACATCTCCACCCGTTGACCCGGTGCCTGCTCATTTTTTCTACGGCTTCTGGTCAATCAGCTTTTATGAAGTCCGAGGTTGTTCCTTCTGACAAAATGGTGCGCATGGAATTCCACGTGGAGGCCGTGTTGGACATGGTTGCCCAGATGTCTGATCCGAACTTGTCGACCGGGTTAACAGAAGACAGGGATAAATGGGTTGGGAAATCTGTGCAAGGTACTTCTCGCTTATTTTGTCCGTTCCTTATCCGTTCAGTATGACGTTGCAGGTGATTAGACGCTTTTCATTCGCTCTTTTACAGATTGCTGGGATCGTTTCGATTGTGATGCGCGAAGTCGACTGACAGATATCACGGAATCATCGGTACGCACGTCGATCGTGTTGTGGATTGTTTTTGTGACATTCTGTTCTGTCTTGTTTACAGTGTTTTCATATGCTCTTATCCCTCGGTATTTGCCTTCAGATGGGGCGTCAGTTGGTCGAGTTCTATCTGTCCGAAGTAGAGTATGATCTCACTGAACCGTTAACCACCAACTCCAGCGGTCTAATCCGTCGTCCTTGTCCAACCGCTCGCCTAGATCTCCTTCCACCTTGTCGGTACGCGGAGTTCGTGACCGATTCGACTGTAGAGTCCGACTCGACTTCAGTTGATCCTAACTGGCATGCACAACTGCTTCACGGCGCCACTCCGGATGTGGGCGTGTTTTCGGATTTGTGCGCCTCACTTTTGTCTGTTTCCAGTACGGACGCGAGCGAGTCTTTAACTGGTGTGGTTGGATTGAGCGCTTCGGGTGGCACATTGTCGACCGACGTCAAATCTCAGGGGTCGACCTCACATTGCATCTCGTCCACACCACGTTTAGAAGACGGATCAAACGAAGTTGAGCGGACAGGTAGCAAACTGGATCATGTCGGAATGCACACAAGCGACGGCCGACTTGAATGTGTGGACTGGGTACGTTCAACGTAATAACGAAACAGAGAGCTGATCTCTATCGTTCGCCAGTGTTCTGTCCCCGATTTTCAAAAACTTCCGCGCACCAATTCTCATTTTTGCAATTTATTGGTTCACACTTGATGACTGGTCCGTGGTGTACCGCTTGCAATTTCTGGTTCATAAATTCCTGCTTGTGTCGCATACATCCTAAACCGTGTATGATGTTCACCAGTAGTGCGACTTCATCTCTGCATCCTACTATCCTCTTTTCATTTGCGATATTCATCGTCGTCACAGATGGCAATATATCAGTGGTTCTCACTTGTACTTAACTGCCGTACAACCGCGAAAAAAGATGCTAACCCTGATCAGGCGTAGGGCAGACGACCTAACTACTAAAAATAGCTACTTCTATAATCAAATATTCAACGTCAACGTGCCTACACCTTGCAAACAAGCAAACGAGCTGTAAGCGAAATTAAGGTGCCTTACAGCTTTCATTACCATTAAGTGCACTTCACGGATAACTCGCTTACACAACGACAACATCTGTGGCACTGAGGTCGATCAACCACCATCACACTTAAAATCCCCAGCCACCGCCACAGTCACAACGGCCACAGCTCAGGAGACAAACCCGACCCACGACAGTCAGACACTTCGTGAACGACTTCATGTCTCTACACCAAGTCATCATCGGCCCACCGCGAACCTCAAGCCAGTAGGCCGCAGCCTTGTCGAATGAAAATGGTGAAATTGGGCTACGTCACCCCTGATGCAGAAACCGTCAGACAGATCACCGTAAACCCTAACCTGAGCTGAAATACGGAAGTAAACCTGGTCGATACACCTCATCTGTTTAACGATTCTACATGTATGGGTCGAAAAGCGAAATTTAACTGTTGGGTGGCAATACACATGACACTGCTCCAGGATTTTGCAAAGAGTGAAACATACATTCTCGTCTAAGAGAAAAACCTTGCTTTTTCTCCCCAGATTTGTGCTTGCTAAGTCGTAGAGTCGACGAAGTTTAGCAAATGCCAGGAATTTAGTGATAGATGGGCTCCGGCGAATCCTGCTGCTGTGGTCCTATGATGATCTCTGATTGGCCTTTCGGATATGAGTACTATTGTCAGGTGACTCTGTCAAAAAAGATGTCTTCTGTCGTCAACACAGGTTAAAAGAACTTAACGAAGACCTTTGCGAACGCCTCGTAATATTTTTTAAGTGTTAGCACGAAGGCATTTTGGCCGGTTGACATCTTTCGTTTGAGATCAGATATGCAATAACCGAACGCGGTTTTGATGGGTTATTCCAATTTCACCAATCAGGGTACTTCATCGGATGTTTGTGACCCAAACATAGTAAAAGCAGAAGGCAAACTAAACAGGTCATGAATGTGGTACACCCAGTGTTCTCGACTCATTGTTAGTGATTGTGCTTCCTGCCTCATTTGTAGCTTAAGTGACGGACGGACGATCTGGATCAGTGATACGGAAAAGATTGAGGGGTCTGCTAGTGTTCTTTGAAGCACAAGTGGTTTCCATTTCCTTACCTTTCCAAATCAGCCAGAGCTCATGACCAGCGATCAGGCTATGCTCCAGCTTCCCACGGATATCCCTCCAAAACTGTTGTAAGGCATGTTGAATCAGTCATCTAACAACCTTGTGGATTTTTCCCATATTCACTATTTGTCTAGCCCAACGAACTACTGTACGTGCATGTTATGGTACCTACTTCTTGATTGGGCTGTGAGATTTGGGGCTAACAGTTAGAATCTTTGGAGTGAGAACCGCTAGGCTAGTTTGATACTTCCGCTTTACTGACGGCTTGGTCATTCGCATTCGATATGAATTACTGGTACAGTGTCACTATGATTAAGCGTATCTGTGATGGGACGTGCAGAGTAATTTCTAGGAATGAGGATGGGAAGCGGCCTGAAACCTAATTTTCATAAGACTGCGAGATGTGTTGGCAGTGGTATGTTTTTGTCTGTCCATCCTACTGTAGCAGATTCCGTTCATACTGCAAGACGGCCGATGCAGTATACATTTTTCGGTGTTGTGTATATTCACAATTGTATGTCAGGACTCCCAGACCTAGACAGGCGGACGATTAGGGTCCTCAACCAAAGCCTTTGGCTCAAAATCCTGTACCACAAGGCAGCAGGCGAGCAGCAGTGTATCAAAAACGGGTACTTTTCCGGGGAAAAAAGATTACTTTTTTTCTACTCTGAATCTGGAGTATCAGGTCAGTATCACTGTCACATCCCTGCCTATTCACTTGCCCGTCAGGACTGACTGTCAGTGTGGTCTTCACATCGTCCAGCTGAGCCCAGTAGGCCATCGAGATTCGCAAGCCGTCACATCGCCTCATTGTCCGCTTCCGTTCTGACTGGTCATTATCTTCCGTACGTTTTACATCAAGTTCACTGGTCAATAAGCACTCATTTTGTACAACGGTGTTGTTTGTCCAGAACGTTGGGTCTGCTGTGATTCGGTCAATTTTGATGAGTGTAAACACAATGGGCATCACTGATTCATGAGCACTTTTTCCATCTTTTGTGTGCTTGACGACTAACTGGTGTGCACGAAACCGAGTGCAATATTTGTAGCGGCAGGACTAACGCGGTGTTATGGTCTGATCGATTTATGGGTGCCGATTTAAAGGTTCTGTCGCGACTGCAACTCAATCGTTACCTAGTTTGTGTTTGATCAGTCCATCCGATTATGTTCAGGGAAACCCAATGTGGACCTGTGGAACACCAGTGTGCTGTTTTTCCCCACGTTGTCAATACGTTGACCTTCAACAAAGCAGCGGAATCTCAACCGTGTGTATTGTATACTGTGTGTGTGCCATCTTATGACGCTGATCCAGGTTTCACATGACCAGCACGGGTTCACATTCATTGAGGCTGCATTGAAAAGTGAATCAATTCATTTCTGTTATTTATTTGTTCGCTAGCCTCTTTTTTGTTTTACTCGATTGTGTTTTTTTGGGGAACGACGTGCTAGACAGTGGATTAGTTCATGGACAATGGATGAAGTCTCCTTGAAGGAAATGAAGGGATGCTTCTGTGGTCGGCACTACTAACTGTGGCAGAAGTACACGATTTGTCTCTAAGTGGCTCATATGGTTGCAGTAAATGCAGCCTGAATTTAAGTATATCCAGCTGACCGGTGTAGTGGTTCTTAGGCCCACCGAACGTAAGTAGCTTAAAATGAAACCGCACGACATAGAGTGTACGTTACATGGCATTATAACGGCTGAGCATGACTTAGTAGCGATGCGGGAATCTGTATCATTCACTCAATGTGTATGCTGTCACCGCGCTCTGGATTGTACTCTATAGAGTGGAAGTCTTCACTTTTATTCACAAAACTCTGACGGTCTGGGATTCCAAGCCTCACAAATTTACTGTTCTCCGTTAACAGCTGATTGTTTGTGCTCCTGAGTGATGCTTGTTGATGTACTTGGTGACTGAAAAATGTGTTGCTCTTAGTTGTTTGATATAATCATGTCGCATACTAACGATAACTCCTGGTTTGTGTTGTGTTGTTATATCCAATAGTTGGGCGTGTTGTTGCTTTGCTTTAGATGAGGTAATTTACTACTCCTCGTATTTTTCCTCATCCGCTTCACCGTGAATTCTTTCACACTTATTTTGTCCGATGATCGACTGTTTGTATCGTTTTTTTGTTATGTTCTATTTTTTTGTCTTGTTGAATGCAACCACTCTGAATTTGCGCAGACTCATATTGGTTCCACAACTCTGTTGTACATCTTGTGGTGCTAACTCGTCTGGAGGACTGAACTGCAAGCAGTTAATGTGCATTCGGATACACAACGTGTTCATCTGTTGTTCGTCCTCTCTCTGACCTGATTATGTTTTTCTTTCCACTCCCAAATCGGTACCCGAAGGTCATTTTGTTGGTCACATCGGACCGACTTCATTTTGTGTTCGTTGACGCATATGAGGTCTTTTCTGCATCTTCCGCTTCCACGGGGAATCCGTTACCTGGCAGCTCAGCTGGCAGGAAAACTTCTTTTCCCATCTATTTGCCCACTCATTTGAGGTCCTCAATCCTAGATGACTTTGACGAATTGGATGAGGACTTACGCACAAAGCCGCATCGATCCGACGATGCCCAAGAAGACAACTTGGCTCGACTGATTACTGTCACCCTCGTCTATCCCAGTGCTTGGTGGCGACCCTCTCTTCGGCAACTCATGGTCGATATGGAAGGCTCAGAACAGTCAGAGTCTCCGACTCACAGGACAGATGATGCGACCGCAGAACTGTTTGCCTTTTTGCCGGATGACCGAGAAAACAGAGGATTCTGTCATTTGTTCCGTGACATGTACCCGCAAGTGAGAATCGTGTTTTATTGCTGTCGGCGACTGTCGTTCAAGTTTCACGACATTTGATGGTTGGCCGTCTGATTAAACTTGTCTGTCATATTTCGTGCCGTGAGTACACAATGAATTAGGAATGTAATGAACTGGCCAAAATTCCATTAAAATCACTGATCATATCGTTCATTTCGGTTCTTATTTCAGTTAGACAAGCGCCAATTCGTTGAGCTTGAATCAGGCTCAGTTGAAAGTGCGTCTGTGAAAGTGAATTTGGATTTAGCTGTTCCTTTTCGAACATGTGAAACGTTTCGATAGCCACCTGCGTTCCTGGATATCGTTTTTGAATATCGGACTGGTTCAACTAACACTTTCTCGTATACAGATATTTATTCGAGTTCCTGTGAGGTACAATTGCTACTGTGGCGACCGCAAATGTTTGATACTTTCGTTTAACTCGGGAGCTCAGATTTATTTTTCAAAACCATAAGCTGCTACCGCGCTCCGATAACACGACGCTACCATCTGGTTCAAGGATTAAACGGGCAACTAACGTTACTTGTCATTTCTGAAAGTTACTCTCAACGTCCAATCAGACCAACATGATCAGTTCATCGTGTACACATAAAGTGACCTAATCCACATACTGTCAAACCTTACTTGAGCCTCACCCTCTGTGATATTGATGTATGAACCGTATCACAAGCTGTTCGTTTTACACACACACACACACACACACACACACACACACAGAAGACCTTCCATCACACTGATACAAAGTGAATGTTAGTTAGGCTGTTTGCGCAAATTTTCTCCATGCGTCATCGTGCCATCTATCGCCCCAACCCCCGACTCACTTTGTTCACCTTTTCCTTTCTATCATATGGATATACTTTTGGGATGCCAGGAACGTCGATCATGCCCGGTCGGCTGAACAGTGAGGGCTACTTCTGCATGGATGAAAGTGTGCAATGTTGATGAATACTAACAAGAAAGAAACTCGGGTCTAGTGATTTCATGTCGCATTTGACCATCTAAAAGTTTTTCGCTTGAATATGAAGACTACAATCATCTGATTTCCGTTCTTCATGTACGCAAAGCGCTAGGCGTTTGCAGCCATCTTGGCTTAAGATCATTTGATTCATCCCCGCTCCTCACTACGCGTGGTGTGATAGTGCACTACAAGCTCGACCCTCCAAAGTACCACAGGTCATTTCGGCGTTGATTGTGGTTTGGGTTAACAATGGTCACCGGGCTCTGCGTTTATGACATCCACCATCCCACAAGAACTACTACCACCTTGATTACTTCCAGCTGCACGCCATCAAGAGCATGTGCAAGAGCGGGCTCCTGTCAGTCCTCTAGCAACCCCTAGCACTGGATATATACAGGATCCACACCAGATTGACCAATTGGTGTGCCTTGTGCTCTATCGGGGATGCTTTGTGCGTTACAGATTAGGCTAGTTTTGTCTGTTTACTGGAAGTCTTGTACCTGGCTAATTTCTCACACCTCATTACTCAGAATGGAATAGAACGCTCCTTATGATGTTTATTAGAAATCTGAATCCTCTAGGATACTAAAGGCGTTACATTCAATCAGACCATCGGTCATATCAACAAACCGAGTGTTTTTGCTACTCCCATTGTAACTAAATCCTCTAGTCTGACAAGGTAAAGTATGCATTGTGAATTTATAAACAGAGATCTTTCGCATGGTACTGTGCTGGCGTCCTTTTTCAGCAAAACATCATATATGGATGTCCAGGATCTCCTGTGCGAATGTAAACCCTTGCTATCGAACAACTGATGTGTGTTTGGACATTAAATGTGGTTAATTAAAATGGTTTTCATGGGACTTATACACGTTTATGCAGTGCTCATAACGCCATCACCGCCGTCACCGTGATTTCATCGCGGACACCAGGTGTCACTGGTCTATGTTGTGAGTTGGAAGTAGATCCAGTGGACCACATAATGTAAGCTCAAAAACCATGAAATAAAAAGGACAGTTTGTGCTGTGGTAACGTGTAATGATCACAGCTCACTACATCAGACACTCGATTGAAGGGTGGATAACTTGTTGCATATTAAACTTCACAGTATTGTCAGAGAGAGGGAGAGAGCAGGGCCGAATATGCAGTCTATTGGGGTCTCGTGACTGGCTCAAACTTGGGCTAGAAATCACTCATCGGGAACGTTCAGCTCGTCTTGCTGCTTGAATAAAACCGGTATTCGTCCTTGGTTTAGTCGCCTGCAAAACCCAGTCGATGACCGACGGATGATTCGAATGATTGGAAATCAAAGTTTCTCATCACTGTAGTTGTGCAACCAGTGGCTGGCCCAATGGGTTATGCCCACGGAAGTCGCATTCCTTTCTTTTACTTTAGTGGGTAGGACATTAATATAGTGATTATCAGTCCCTCTGCAGAGCCTATGAGACGAGAACTGTTCGAAGCACTTCAAGAAACGTGCGCATGCCCTCATTTCTCCTCAGTTATGCATAGATACCTTCAAGGTAGCTTTCGCTGAACTGTCATCAACATTTTCGGCCCTCAACAAATGCAGTTACGTTCTGCCTTCATTTTCTCCCTACGTTTTACTGTTTCAGCTCTCTTCACCAGGTGTCTTGCAGACTCAAATTTTCGCTGCTGCTGCCGACCACTGGTGGTCCAAAAGCGATGCTGTGCTTATAACTATGGTTGACCACCATTTGACTTCGCGTTTAGTGAACAGCAGCACCCGTGAGTACCTTATCGGCTCGCACGTTGCCCGTATGCAACATGTGACCAGCTCTCCTTCCGGTCCCAATGTTGTCCGAGCCACGAGCATCCTGGGCGATGTGAAGGACGAGCAACTTGTTCGTCTGCGTCCCGACGCGTGGGAGGTACTGGCCCGTCAATGTCACATCCTGATTCCAGATTTGTTTCCAAGCTTTACGGGTGAGGTTGCTAATGGTTTCGTGAAACAACCGGCCTCCGTTTGGAACCGCTGTGTGTCCAGCACGTCACGCACTTCTTCGTCACAGGTTCGTTTTTCGTACGTTATTGCCACCTCATCCGTGTTATTTTCCTTCATAAGACTGGTTATCCACCGATCTGAGCACCGCTTTCATTTCCTACCTGCATTTTCGATGTTTTCCGATTCCATCTACACGATTATATTTCCTAAGCGTATTCCACGTTTGCACTCAGTACTGGAATTCGCGTAAAAATATTGTTGTCCACCCCCCTTCCCGATTCATTATTGGCAGGCCTCGGTTCAAGTCAACCGTCAGGTGATATATACGAGAATATTTGGCAAGGAGAGTGCTAATAGTTTGGTCAAGTTTGCATGTTGGAGAGGGAGGTCAACCGAATTGCCGGGCATGTTGGTCTAAGTGGATTGATACCTGGATGAGTTGGTGTGTGAGGACAGCTTGCACTCGGACGGCCCTGATGATAGTGTCCATTACTTGAAGTTCTTCTTCACCTTGGACCTTTTTTGTGCGGTCATTGAAGGAGGGCACTTATGTTGCTTCCCTTGCTCAACCGTCGAACTAGTAACTATATAGTATACATCCCGCGATAAGATTGTTTCCCCGTCTTTTTGGTGACATCTTCCTGGCTTACAAGCCAACAACAATGGTTTTTACAGCGTACAAACTAATGTTTTTGGAGGGCTGTATGCCAGATTTGGCTTCAACGACTTTTCTGGAAATTAGGCCGTGCACAAAGGTGTGGATGATAGCTGCGACAAAACTATGTGGCCACCTGCTGTCCAGTAACTATACGATAGTTTGATACCGTGTGCTTCTGCAACACTCGTATGAAACTTTTTAATCCAAAGCCTCATTCACTCAATCGGGTCCTTTCTTAGTTGCAGATTACGTAGAGACAATCGAAATCGAGTCTGCAGTTGTGTTTGGGGCCAAACACGATAACCCGCATTTCCTGTCAAGGTACTGCTCAGTAAGAAGCCAGCAGTGATTCGTTGTGCGAATTACGCCGTGCATCATGCACAGTATCCTCAATTTATCACCCCGCACAGACAGTCAGATGACGTGCGCTCGTGATTCCAACTGGAGGAGGCTACTGTCTACGAGCCTGATTGGATTGTGCATCCCATTGACAGTGTGATACGACGTGAGGGACAAAATCTAGAAGTTAGGACCTCACCATCACTCAGTCACACACTGTTTGCTGCTCATGGACTGCACCGTAACAACGATCAGAGCCATAATCTGCTCCACCACTCCATCATCGGTTTGCCAACTTATCCTTGCTTTCTGTCCACAACTCTTCCTGTGCCTTCTGTCGACAGTCGGTCAACAGGCCACCAATGCTGCGGCTGAACTCGACGTGTGAAAAAATTCATCACATAATTGTTGAAATGTTGAAGAATTCGTGTGAATTCCGCCGACTTATCCTGTGAAATTAACTGTTCGCGGTATCCCGTGTCTGCGAGTCGGGTCACCGCCTTATTCATCCAAAAATGACAGTTTAACACACCAGGAAAGGAAAAATCGTAAAGCAACACGAGGGGTTGTTTTAGCTGTGGTAGTATGATGGAAACGGCATTCACGAGACGAATTCATTTCATACGCTCCTTTCAGTCAATGTGTACTGCATAAAATTGAAGAAAATTTTGATTGCTGAAAAGGCGAATAACACAGCAGTGTTTGAAAATGTGGTATTCCTTAGTTTGACGTTTCGAGGAACATTCTTGTCAATGCAGTTTTTCAGTCAACTAATTGAGACGAGTAAGACTTGCGTGTAAGAAATTAATTTGATCGTGTTCCTGTTCTGTACACTTTGTCTATCAGCTAGTCATTGAGCACAAGCACTGTCTTCTGTGTATATATGTGCATGGTGAACCATGACAACCGAAAGTTAGGGTTTAAGAATATCGCTGTGTCACTAATCCTTCGAGAAACCCGACTATTATCGCATGACGCACAACATACTTAATTTCATCAGGTTTTGCCCAATTGCTCCAAGCGAACGGTTGGCTGAAAGCGAATGTCCGTGGATCCATGAAACTACCTTTGTCCTGGTTAGGAAAACCGGAGTATACACCGGCAGAGATTTGTGGAAGGTGATTAGCAATGCCTTACCAAACTTTAGCAGTTTCCCTCGGCTTCACCCTATGATCAAACAGACCAATAGAACGTTGCATTTAGTTTGAGCCAAATGCCTAGCTAGCGATGACGCCGAGCGTCGATTGATTGGGGGCAGGGCTATTGTCCGGTTAACTTATTGATTGGTGATGTCACTGGTACATATCTCTCGGTCCTGTTTTTCGGCCGCCTGTCTGTAAGCCCAGTGTGTACGTCACCCCAGGTGCAGTTGAACAATTGGACATAATGGGTACAGCGTCTGATCAAGAGAACAGGATGGAAACCTATAGGAGAACCATTTAGGATATGCTTCTAGTGTGAACAGTGAGAGGTCACTGGGCGGTGTTGTAGGTCCGAGTTAAATCCAATTCGATACTGTTTTCCCTTTTTCTTTAGATTCTCGCCTTTGTCATGTAACCCAATAAACTTCATCTTCCGTACCGTATGTTATACCTCTTCTTGAAGGTGCATTTGGCTGTGATGCTCGATGAACATGTTGGAATGGCTATTTGAACGTTGTGCCTCTTTCAGTAACCCTGTTTTCTCTTCTGTTTTTTTCGACGGTGTCTATTTCTCCGGCTCTGTAGGACAGTGTTAGAAGTGGAGTGTGTTTGTGCTGCATTGATGAGAAGCCTGTAAAAGTGAGTTGGTCGATCGGTCAAAAATGTAACACCTCGAAGTCCGCCATACACAAGATAACCAGAGAGTACGAGTATCGCTCATATTAACAGACCTACTTGTAAGAGCTTCGGTTATCATGTGTGGGTCATTTCGGACTTGGTGCTTATCGAAAACGGTTGTATATTCGACACTGTTCACCATCGAAGCAATAGTCTGTCTTGATGGATTCGTACAGAAACCGCACTTTGGCACGTCAGTGATCCGCACCGGATTTTTTCAGTCCGACGTCACCACGTAGGAAGACTCATCGTGTGGTCAGTTTGTTCAGAGAATCGCGTGGATTCCGTTGACCAGTCTATGGTTGGGCTTGCAAATTAACCACGTCGAACTGAAACTTTAACCATTGGAAGTAAACCGTGAGTTGGGTTTTGAAAGATATAGTGAGGGTACTTTGTTGTTCCAAATCCAGGTGCANAGGTGCAGATTTATCAGAAACAGCCATGTGTTCTATTAAAATACATTAACAGAAACATACATTAAATTCCGATGACTATTTACTTAAATCTTCGATATACGTCTGTTTCCTTTTCTCTTTTTAAATAATCCACTGGATTGTATGGCCAAACTTTGTGTTTGTTTCTAGGTTCTTTTTGTCTCTGCTTTGGTTCCTTTTGAAAGGGAATGCATATGGTTGTTGTCTTTGTAGGGGATTGCTTACGGTGACTATTGACGGAAGATGGTTCCCTCCGCATTCCATATTTCCGCATTTACGAGTGTCCTTTGTTCATGTAGGCCCATATGCCCGGAATCGATGTGCTCAGCTCCGCAGTGCAATCCGGTCTCTACACAGCCGAACGTGTCTTGCGATGTTTTTCATCGCTAAGCGACCATGCAACTCGGGCCGCCTCTTTTTCGCCCTCACCGATGTTGATCGGGCATGATCGCAGCCTTATTGACAGTTCGAATTGTGTGGACGAGTTCACTGGGACAGGAGACGATGGTGATTCATCACCGCATTCAACCTCGTTTGCAGGGGACAGTACTGTCTGTGTACAGCAGCGGTTCGTAAACAAAGCCAGTCATTTCTTGAAGCGAACACGACCAGATGAGGATGTACAAAGTCTCTAACTCTATCTGTACATATGACCGTTGTGTATTATCTTGTGTTTGTATTGTTTCTGCATGTATAATGTCTGTCGTGAATCTGTCTAGTCAGTTACCTCTTCGTGTTTGATCACGTACATTCGATGGTTACTTGTCCGTGTTTCCCATTTCCCGATTACTGGATTCGTTTTTTTCTGTATGTAAAAGTTGCTCGGTTCATGGTGCACTTGTATGCCACTATTTGTGAGATCCGACTTTTGTTTCAATCAACTGAGTATGTACGCGTCTAGTAAAATATTCCTGAGCTCTCGGAGTTTTTCACCCTAGAAGGGTATTTTTCAGAATTCCACTCATGGTTTCCATAC
This sequence comes from Paragonimus westermani, assembly GCA_008508345.1. NCBI lineage: Eukaryota > Metazoa > Platyhelminthes > Trematoda > Plagiorchiida > Troglotrematidae > Paragonimus > Paragonimus westermani. The sequence continues at coordinate 88,750 of QNGE01003174.1, forward strand.
CAACGTATCTCATAAGGCTATGTTCAACTTATCGATAGGACTATTGGAAATTACATCGTTTTTTCTAGTCGCTTAATTATCTTTACACGTTGGCTACACAACTACCGTCCTTCAGTTTCATCTTTCCGGATTGTCATGTCATTCGTGGATACAACTTTTTCTAGATCGTTACCGTTCTTAGCCTTTAGCTGCTTTCCACCATATTCAATGTGATAATTGTATGTAGCCAGGGCGAAACTGTTTCGGGTTCAGCCTGCCCACACATCCTTACGAATCAGGTCGGTCGAATGCCCGGTCGTGTGACTTCGCCATCTTGAGCCACACAGCCTCGTCCAGTTAGGAGTTATATCATCATTTGTGTCTACATCCTACATTGTCACATGCCGGCAGTGTGTTTGGCGTATGCGCTTTCGTCACTCAGCTCATGTGTGTGTGCTCTCGTTTCCTGTGCAGCGACTATACGTGATGTGGAACGATGACCGAACTGCAACAGGTGAGTACTGGCTACCAAACTACCTTTATGTGTCAGAAACCACCGGAAACCCCACTGAGATTTTATTTCTGTGATCACTCGAAGACTTGCAGTACTCTGGTATCAGGAAGTATTTAGGGTACTGTGGTAATGATTGTTATAATGTTAATTGGTCGTCCAGGCGCTTTCAGTGCGACCAATCTCTTCATGGTGATGATGTTGGTATCGGTGATCATATGCGCAACTAAGAAATAGGGCGACCTGTCTCTGCGTCACTTCATTTTGCTAATACCGTTTGACAATCTCTACTATCCGAGCCCTTTCCACCCAATTGGTAGTATGTTTAGTTCTGTACTCCACCTGTACATATGGGGGTACTATTTTACACAACTCGTACGTTACATCATTAAAAAGACAAATAATTACTTTTGTAGATTATTACATTTGTAACGGATAAATATTTCCTCAATCGTCTCCTCTCTTTTGTGGATAAAATGCTCCAGTTTTTTGGTGTGGTTCATGCAAAATGTTTTGTTGTGCAACATGTTCAGGTCCCACCCACTTGCGAATGCATGCTTCAGTGCTCAAAAGCAACAATATCGGACCTACGCCAGAAGGCTTGTCCATTGACAAAACGGAATTTAGCTCCATTTTTATCTTGGGCCTTCCATGTTAACGTTGACTTGATGTTCGCGTAACCAAAGTTTGCCCACATGGTTGACAATGTATTCTGCGTCGGAACGTTTGCATAGGTGAACACTTGCGTTGCCCGTAGCCAGACCGTCTTCCGCATAGTCCAGCCTGATAGAGAATGGTTTCTGGTAGGTTGTAGGAAAGGAATTGTTTGTGTGAGGGTGTAAAAGAAACTTATTGCGAGAAATAAAATGTTACCCTTTAATCAATCGTAATTATGACAAGGCACTTACAGTAATTACCACACCATTAATTTGCATTCCCGTCGTTCGGCTTTACCGTCAGTTTCTCTCAATACTTTGTTGGTATGCACAATACTCGACAAAGTGTGCGCAGATTTGACTGGTGACCTTGCTTCTCGTAGTTAGAGATCAGTGTCTTCGTTGACAACTCGCCTTATTTTTACTTACATACACCTTCATTTCGTTTTCGACCAATTAAGTGATTTGCGGTCAGTACGGGCAACTCTTTGATTAGTCGGTTTTCACACCAACCTGGTCACCTCTGGCCGGTTTGGTTGATAGGTCATCACTGTCCACAGCTTGATACTTATTGAGGTATAATCTGCGGTTTCACCTTCTGAAGGACTGTGTTTTCGTTCTCGTGAATTACTAACTAATTGGTCCATTTCTACAGTACTTGGGCTGTTTGTATGCGGACAACTAGCTTCAGTTTACCTTATTTGATTCCATGCTTTCGAAAGTGCCACTATCAGGTGCGAAAAACTGTACTTTGTCACTCCTGAGATTCACTCGGTCAGAATAATTTCAAAGTTGTTCTTCGGGAGTACGATTACTTGACAAAATGACTCATGCTAAGTGGTCGATGCTGCGGAATGAATTGAGTCTCTGTGTACGGGTGCATCTGTGGGTCAGTGTGTCATCATAAAATGTTCGGTTGCTCTAATCGGGAGACGGTGGAACTAAGTGAGTCTGTATGAAGTCTTTTTAACCCGAACCGTTTCCCGTGCAATCAAAATTGGCCAAATTATTCATAACAGTTGACCGGTTAACAGCGTATTCATGGACGGAACTACTGTCATCTTATTTTGTGAGAAGACACTCTTTCTGTGAACTTTGTACGCATTTTCTTCTTTGCACACTCCCCAAGCAAAATCGTGGCAAGTGCAGGTCTTCAGCGTCACGGGTAGCAATACATCAGTAGGCCACACTGACGCTTAATGGCCACACAGCTATGGAGAACAAAAGCAAACCCTGTACAGTAAAAACGAAGAAAAAAGAAGGGGGTGGGAAAGGGCCTAACTGTTGACAAAATAGCTACTTCTATAATCAGACATTCAGAATCAAGGTGCTTACACCTTGAAAAAAACAACCGGGCAGTAGGTGAACTGAAAGCTCTCGCTGCCCAGCATCATTAAGTGCAGCTGAACAACAACATTCATGCCGCTGAGCTCGATTAGTCGCCATCTCACCTAACATCTATAGCCACCCACTCTGTGAATCGCAAGGACCCCAGCCCGAGAGAAGAACCCGGTCCAGGATTGTCAATCCCTTCATGAACGACTTCATTTGTCTACACTAGGTCATCATCTATCCACCTCGTACCTTACGCCAGTCGGCCGCAGCGTCGGCAAAGAATGCTCGGTGTGGCAGGCGACTGGTGAGACTGAACCTTGACGTGGTGCGACGGCTTGCGCATCTCGATGACCTTT
>QNGE01003175.1:0-22107 GCA_008508345.1 Paragonimus westermani
TAAACAAGCTGGCAATTTTAGCCTATCAACTACAAACAATCAATTAGAGAACACGGGTGAATTAATACAACGAAGTCCGCATGAAGTTACATTCGAAAAATAGATACGTGCTATTTTAAAAAAAGATAAAAACCTGATTTGCACACCAATGATGTTGCTATTTTGTAAGACCGTTCAGGTCATCAGCTGATCTCAAGAAGGGGTCATTTTCGTTTACATTCTGATGTTCAACTTTACATTATGTGTACCAATCTGTGGCATGCACTATTTACAGTTGAAGTGGGGAAATTCGGGGCAACTGAGCTGTGTTGGAGCAAGGGGACTCCATTTGTACATTTTGCTGATTACACTGGTGGATACCTTAAGACATCAGGACAATGGTCGTGCATGTGAATCGAATCCATTTTGTTTGGGGTGTTTAACAGTTTAAACATGTAAACATAATGTTAGTTCCATCATCACAATTTCCTTGTTAATCCGGTTGTACACACTTGTATGCGGATCACTTGTAACTCGTCCTGACTGCTACCATGTAGTTTTGCCATTGTTAAACATTAGTAAAAAAAAGATTTGATCAATGTCCTGAAGCATTCTATATGTATGACAATGATTCATCAACTCCACGTTCACAAAGTGTAGGTGAATGACCACAAAAAGCAGAGCTTGCGAAAAACCGTGCATGCTAATGAATATATTTTCTTGTATCCGATCCATATTTAGTATCAATGTGATTAATAGTAAACACCCCTGTTATATATATATATATACATCGATATACTCGACGTTCGCCTTTCACACTTATATATATATATATACATATATGCATCTACTCCTCAAACACTTCTAAAATTCATTTACATCATTCCCGGACGAATTCACAGAATTCAGGCTGGATTCTACTACTTACTACTTTGAAACATACTTCCGAAAATAGTACTCGTGTATTCTCTCTATTCATTGGTTTATGATTGGTAGACTAACGTACCATTAGACAGAAGCCTATGACTAAGGCTCATTTACTAAGCACATGAACGCCTTCGTGCGTCCCTAAAAGTGTGGCCTTCATAGCAAGCCCCTGTAAAAAGTGCCTGAGCCTCATCGCTAACTAAATTGTAATTTGCGTACTAAGGGTTTTCTTTAGAGCAGATCAGAGAATTTGGGTGTAAGACAAAAGCAGGTGAATTTGGTTCAATTTCACTGGATTGCTTTAGTGAAAGTGAGAGAAGGAAAGAAAGTGGCGTCAGCCCAAGGCCATCGAAGCGACCGAATATCGGACTAGAAATTGGGCAACGAATGACCAATAAGATGCTGACTGGTCGGTGGATCAGAAGAACGCGTCTGTACGAAATCTATTAGGTCATTTGTTTGTGGAAGATCGCGAGCTTCTTCACACCAAATTTGTCACTGGGGTCAATAGTCGGAGGACTACTTGTTTCCGATCAGAAAAATAACGACGTTGTTGGACAGAGCTTGAAACACGATTTCGCGCGGTACTAAATTTTGCACGCATAAGTATTCGGATTGATCGTCTAGATCAATCGAACCCCGCTTGGGTATACCAGGAGTAAGCAGCGTGGTGAACATACGGGCAGTGTCAGAGTGATGAGATGTACCTTCGTTCACCAGTTTTTGCAGCAGGTTCACGTGAAGTCATTTATATCTGATACTGTCAAGACAGATTTAAACAATGTGCTTCAAGATTTATATGGCCGAATATTTAGAATGCGTCTAAAACGACTCCTCTATTGTCGTCACACCAACGAGTAATTTCGGCAGTAGTAATTTATACCTCCCTGAATACCACGGCTTTTGAGATACGACGATTAATAAGCCGTTCTCAAACTCAATGTAAGATCGGCTATGTAAGATCTGTGGTACATAGATATTTGGACCAGCTTAAGTAACAAGAAAAACGTTTCAGAATACATTTTGTACACCAGCGCTATGCCCTCTTAGTCAAATGGATATTACTAATATTTGTGCTCTTCAGGTTAGTCTATTTAGTTGGGGATGCACAGGCGTCAATGAGTTAAACATGAAGGCAACACAGTTATGTGAAATTATCAAAGTCAGCGTGATGTCATTAGTCTTCTCTCGAATTCCCCACCAGTTATCACATTCTTCCTGTAATCGAGAGATAGTGCCGTAGAATTTACTAATAGTAGCCTTTAAACGTCAGTTAATTTCTAAAGCAGATGTTGTTGAATTCCGTTCCGAACTACACTTCTGGTTGTAGGGTGCCAATGCGATACTGACATCGGTTTTTTGTGTAACCCATGAGCCATGGAAATAAAAAGTTATCAACACCACAATAGTGATAATTCATATATAACTATCTGTGGTCAACTTTAGAAAGTCTCATACCGAAATCTTTCTAGTTTTCTCGTATTCGGTCTTTGCTTTCAAACCCGGTCACATATTAATGCTGTCCTAAAATTTGTGCTGATTACTAGTCAGCACTGTTTGGGACAAAATTTAAGTCCACAGCCAGTCAGAAGTTTTGAAAAAAACAAATTGAGACAGTTGATCTGCATTTGTAAATTTATCTGCAATAACCCCAATTGAAAATGATGTTACGTCACATGCTTTTCAGGCGTTGAGTGGCTTTTCCCGGTCCAAAAAGTGACGAACTAGTTGCAGTGTTGGTCCTGAGACTTTTCTGCACAAATTTTCAACATTATTCCCGAGAACAGATTACGCACAAGCAAGTGATGGTCAACAAGATTGTGTGACTTTGTACCACAATAGCCGGGCTGACAATTGACATCATGAGGCAGTTTAGACAAAAACCTTCATTTGTTTCCTTCAAATGAGATATTATCTTTTTGAGGTCGCTTGTGTGAAGTGGCTTATCTATTGTAATACGTGTGTAATAAGTCTACTGTTCGCTTTCGGAATGCGGTGACAGTGAACAATCCACGGATAGTTGGTGTCATGACAACATTGATCCCTGTCATAGCTGCGTTGCGATGATGAAGGCGGCACAAGTGGTTTACTTGTGTGTTCAGTCTTCCTAAACATTAAGCGCCACTAGGTCAATTGAATGGTCTAGCCTACCAGTTTTCAGGCGATGTTCGTGGGTTTGCTGGCCTAATAGACAGGGATATTGGCTCCTACTACGAAGGCTGTTAGTTTATGTCGACTCTAATGCTTTTGCTGATGAAGTGAAACAACAATGAGTGCGAGCGCGAGGTGTTGTTAATCCGAATATTCACTGACTTCCATTTGTTAAACAACGTCAACGCTCAGTTCAACATTTCACAGAAACTGATCGCGTCCTGCTCGCACTTTCCAGCTAGTGACAGCAGCAGGAATGTTAGCGCCCAGACGTTCGACTGTCTTCGTTTATATCTTCTGAAGGGTGTCTTCCTTCCAGCGCACTGAGGACTGTGGATCAACTGGGATTATTTTTTTAAATCAGCAGTTTTCACGTCTTTGTCAGATTTTCATTATTCCAGCAGTAATTGGTTCTCTTGACACACTGGTAAACAGCCGTTTTTCAGCCTCATTTGATGTGCAAAGTATTTCTACTCTGCGAAATGTCGCCTTTGAGAGTAGGGGAAATGTCTGGCTGTCCGGATGCGTTTTGTTATGGATACCTAGATACTTCTGGTTGGATAATCACATTCAAACCTAGATGCAGCTTCGGTTGGTTAGTGTTAACGTCACCAACCTTATCTCTAGAACTAGGTCTAAAAAGCATGTAAGGTACCACTCTAGGAAAAAATTTAGTGACCTTCGATGGACGTGAATCTGATCCTTCGTAAAACTATCGAAATACAATTAACACATCAGAAATCTAATCACAAACTATCAGGCCTGAAACAAGTGCGCTTCAGAGTACGGTAGGTAACCCATGGCTAGTATTAACAAAGGGAGATCGAGATTATCAGTGCACCACCGCAACGTTCCTGGTGAGGATTTACATAAAACTGTGTATAACAAGAGATATTTAGCGAACCACACTGATAGTACTGGCAGTATATTACCGGCAGGTTACCTATATGAGTTACATTCGACCTGTCTCTCGTTGCAATGCATACTGAGCGCAAACAAATGACCTAGTCTAGTCGGTTACCTGGTCATTTGGTCAAGAATGAACTCTCTATGTTGTAAAAAAAGTCCTTTTTCATACAATCGAACCCTGTCGTGCATTTTTTATCTACAGGCAACAGGAGTTTATTATACACATTCATAGACAACGAGGTACGTTGTAAACAGATGAAAATGTACTCTTCACATTCTCTTAATTAACGTTTTATTCTTTTGCACAGACGTCACAGTGCGTTACTCTTTTAGAGAGTTACTTAATTTCCTCTTGTTCAACGTCATGTTACCAAACCGATAGTTTAATGATCCTCCGGTAGCCATCCTCAACGCTTGTGTTTCTTACAAACTTTCTACTGTCCCCATAGGGCATTTATCACACAGAGTTAAGGATTAGAGCTGTTGTTGCTGATGCGTCGTGTCCCTGTGGTCCCTCGAATCCCAATGTGTGAAAATGCAAATTATGAGCTGAGTAATATTTACGCGTGGACAGAAATCCGTCAATCCCACAAAGTCCAGGTAGTGCGAGTGCATGTAACTCGTGTACTCACCAGATACGGTAAAGCACTTCAACTGGTCGTATGGAGAGGTGATTTCACCGGAGAAAGAAATTATGTTCAAAAGGCCATAGCGTAGCCAAGCCTTTTAAGTTCCGTTCTAGGCGACCAGTTTGTTGAGCTGCCAACGGTGGACATTTAATCAGATGTTAACCTCCCTCAGTTACTAATGTATCAGACCCGAGCAGTTAAATCCACTTCAAGAAGGCAGTTTACGATTCTGACATAAAAATAAAGCTTGTGGTACACATGTCATCGTCATCATAATCATCTTCATCATCATAGTCTACTATCGGTCTTTACTTGGTAAAAGCCTGTCAGAAGTTTGATAGTTTCACTCCAGAATCATCGAGTAACCGGTGTATCTGAGACTATCTATCCACATTATGCAGGACCACTGTACGATGAATTCCCCACAGAAGGTTGACGACGTGTTCAAACAACTAACTCACCCCATTCAGTTGAAACAGACACTTGGCGGTCGATACTGTCCATGTTCGGGATCCCAGTATTAGCGTTATGGTAGGGGAGAATTTGAATGGTTCCTCGCTTATTTCGACATGAAATGACTACTAAACAATTCAGGCAAAACACTACTCACACATACTGTTTTACAGATTTTGACAAGGCATAACTCTTTTGCCACGTAACTGGTCGGTCAGAGTAGATATGACTGTATGTAGTGGGAGACGTCCTGCGTATAAGGGCAGTGGTTTCATGTGGTTCTGTCGGACGGGAAACAGTACACATGCAAACACACTTTTACCTGATTATGTAAACCAAAAAACGTTGACTGGTCTCTTATCTAAAACAAGGCATTCTAAGTTTTAGGACGCCACTTTCGAAACGATCACGTAATCAGTATCTATTAAGAACAGAAAATTCCATTCAAACTACGAACTCCATCAACAGTTACCACATTTAGACACATCACAACAATTTGCAGTCTAACAGTAGCTTACTAACACCTGCATGAAAAGATCTCAACTATGATATGGTGAACGAAAAACGCGCCGAAATACAAAAGGTGCACCACGATTATCTTTGTACAAAAGACAAATTTGCATCCTCATCACCTGTTGCAACTCGATTACTTTATCGTCCTAACAAGTACACTCGAAAAATTGCTGTCACTGAAACTACACAGTACAAACCACACGTTCCTTGTAGTCTAACTTTGCATCTGTGTCAGCTTAACTTTCAGTTGGTTACAATGCTGGCAACCAGCAAATCGGTGCATATTCAAAAGTTGAAATTTTTATGTAGGTAGCACTGCACCTTTCAGTCACAGCTAGTTCATGACGTTTGTCCTCCAGAAGTTCGTTGTGCTTAATGTTGTTGAGTGAGACAATCCGTACAGTTCTAAGTTACCCGTAAATTTCGATATTTTTGGCGATGATTCCGTAAGTCACTTGTTCAACGTATACCACACCCGATGTGTGTAGTATATTTTCACCAGGATTCATAATTGTGAAACTTACCAATGCCATCTAACAATCACCTTGTGACGAACCCACGAATAGTCTAACCCCAAACAACAATACCATAGCGGGGCAAACGCTAGAATATAACAGATAGGTACAATCACTGTAAGAAACTGTCTAACAGTCAGCCAAACACCATTGAAACTTGTGGCCAAGTTAATCTTTTAACTACTGTCCATCACGACCAGAAGGAGCAGTAGTAGCAAATGAAACTGATGTTCTAACGCAAAACTACAAAATGAAACTTAAAATTCAAAAAAATGTTTTATAAAATCTCTTTTCCTGTCAACTTTTATAATCTCAGGTTTCCTGTCTACTTCGTCCTCGGTCGGAAGATTCATTGGAAGAGTTTTTGAACATATGTTTAAATTTAGCTAGATTGAACATCACTCACACTTGACCGCACCCTTCGTATTCAGTGCAGTCAGTCTCTTTCATAAAGAAACACTAGACTCGAGTTCTGCCATTGCCATGACCTCACTTAAGTGCATATCCTTACTATGGCTGAGACTAGAATTCTATACACGGTTTCGTGTTGACCACCAGGCTACTGACCTCACATTAGGCCCGCCAACGTTATCCCATTTAATTGCTCATCCACTTTCGCTTATGAGTGATCATTAGATAGCTCGATCACCTTGTATGGACAAATAGTTACGGCATCATTGTGAAGGTCGCGATGAATTATGAGTGACGTACATTTTTAATCAACCAAACCTCCGAATATTCGTCGGTAATCTAAGTCTTATCAGTCAGTTTTTAGATAACTGTTTATTTTGAAAAATGTTCCTTTGAATTTGTGTTGGTGAAACAAGAAATGTTTTCACGTATTTCCACGCAGAATAGATCCATACTACCACCTATGTAAAATCTGTTACCTGACTGAAATTCTTTGCGATTGGAAGACATCTTTTAAAAAGCCCTCAACATGCAATCCAGTCCAATTCGTTTCAAACTAAATCCCTACTCAACAGTCTATGTCGAATAGATTACGTCTACGCAAACGTGCAGAATTCACCATAACAAAGAGTCCGGAGGGATAATCAACTTGTTTGTAATACCTCTGACTCACTTCGTTCACCTGAAGACCCCTTAGGTGTTCACAGTAAAAGTAGTTCAGTAATAGAACAAGGTCATCCATTTCGGTGAGTATGTACACACACTGAAAACCGAACGTCAATTGCTATAAGTCTGCGTGGTTAGATCAGCAGTTGGGTTTGCGTGCTGTTACATTTTTCAATGTACCAGCACTACAGTTTGCATGCATTCTACGAATCCACGTTGGAGTGAGCTTTACCCAACTAACTGTTCCATTTTGGAGATCAGTCATCTTGAAACAGTTCAATCTGCGCTTCCCAAGAAGACACTGGGCTTTCTGTTTAGTCATGGATGGTCTCTTGAAGTTTTGCACTCTATCATCGTGTCTGGGTATACGGAGATCCAGCACGGCACCATCGTCATTTGTGTGGGCAGGAAAAATTAAAGGACATTGTGATCCCGACTCGATCGTCTGTGTATAGGAATTCACCCGTCCGCAAGCGTATGGACACTGTTGTCTGGAATGGTAACCATGTCGTTCAAGAATTTGAAGTATCTCTGGAGCTTTCTTGAAAATGGGCAAGAAGACAGGCAGAATGATTGGTGCCTGTTGTACAGATTCCGTAAACTCTTCGAAGCCGCTCATTCCAGCGCTTACTTGAGAATTGGCAGAGTGACTGTTTATTCTAGAAAGAGCGTTACTTCCAATAAGAATGCCTAACAGATTTTGAACGAAAGTATCCAGTGGGAAATGTGATGGACTATCCACTTGGAAGTGTGGAAAGCAGCTGAATAGTGAAGAAACGATTTGTTCAGCGCTTGATTGAGCAATGTGTGCACCCAACATGTCAATATCATCCTTCTGTATGTGAAACTCCTGTTCTGTGATTGACGGTAGACTTGTTTTTGAAGACGATGATACGTGAGTTGATTTAGTAGAGATCGGCGTTCGGTGACCTCGTCGACGAGGTCCGCGCAATGACTGACATTTATCTGAGGACATTGTACCTAATGAGTTGGTCAACACATTTGCACTTGAACAGATCCCACCACCGCAAAGGTCTACAGAATCCGGAATGTACGGTGGTCTACCCGAGGTTAACAAAGACGGTAAGTCGGCACATGGCAGGTTTGCTTGACGTCTGTGCTTGAATTGAGCTCGACGTAGCTGATCAAAGCAGACCTGGGAGCAGCAGATAGGCATATGGTCCACATCCGAACCTGCCAGTGGAATGGGAATTAGGTCAAGTTTGAACTGTCTCCGAGGCTTATGACACCAGGCACACTGTGCTTCGGGATTCATAACTAACTTGGACTGATCATCTGACTGATTGACAGCAGAGTGATCACCAGAACCCATTGGAATATTGTCGACTGCTGAAGCTCCTACGAGAACTTCGTCCATTTTGGGCTGGCACAGCCAACTTGTTAAGATGGATTACGATAGGACTGTCCGTGAAGAGTCTGATCGTGCACCCTCTTTCATACAATCACTTCCATATGTTGTTTGCTTGTGAATGTGGTAGGTCCCCAATAATAAAAAGGTACAGTTTAATTTAACCAACCAGGTCTGTTAGACTATCAGATTACAAACTCATCGGACCAGTTGACTCAGTGGAGCTGGCTGACTGACCCAGTGGAGGAATTGTGTGTACTTGTGTCCGAAGTCACACGCGCACACCGGTATAGGCAAGGGCATAAGAGGCGCGCACTTTTGAAATCTGATCCTTCCACACACTGATGTTGGTGAGACGGCAGCAGAGATGGTGCACGACATGAAATCTAACACCTAAGTCCTACAAAACACCCACGCACACACAATGCATTTGTGTGAAACCATGCCAAACGCAATGCAACAACCGTGGTACTGTAACATTCACGTACGCACCCACGCACTCACAAGTTGATGTGAACTGATGCGATTAGGTCAAATTACAACCCTCGGTTTCCGATGTCGTGCGGTGATGTACAAATATAGCTGTGACAGCTTGTGACAGATGCCCGGATTGGGTCTTCTCTTCACAATTCACGCCAGATCACATTCTTCTGTTCGGAAGAGGGCTGAGCTGTCTTAGAAACAGGCTTGACAGAATGACACACCAGTGTGACGAAAGGTTATTAGAATTGAGATGAAAAGAAATGGTGCACTCTGTACAACGAACATTTGTCAGCAATTCAGACTGTTTCTGGCTCCCAAATCAGTATATTGCCAAGAAATCCCTCTGAAATGAACGTACTGTGCTTGCAAAGTTTCGACTGCAACTGTCAGCCACCGGCAGGTCACTTCTTAAATATCACGAACAACCAAAGTCAAACCTTTGACATACATTTAGGTTAATTTTAATTAAGTCCACAGTTATTTAAAAACTGGCTTGCTAACTTTCTTATGCGTGCACAAGCAGTAGTCACTGATGGTGCTGGGAAGTTTACACTTAATTTCACAAACTAACTTGCTTGGCGTACGCAGCGATTGTTATTCGTCCACAGTCCGACATTTAACAAAAGATTACTGATGAGTAGTCGGGGATTTGGTTTATTTTCAAGTTGACCATCACTCACATTTGATCGCAGCGTTCGCATTCAGATAGACTTTCCAGCCAGCCTCTTTCGAAAAGAAGCACTAGACTCGAGTTTCGCTCTCATTAGAGCTCGTCAGTAGTGCATATCCTTGCCACGGCCGGGATTTGAACTCCGGACATTCCAATCATGAGGCAACCGTGTTAACCACTGCGCCATTGACCTCACATTAGGCACGACCGAATCATCAAATCTGAACGCAACAATCACGCTTGAAGCCGTTTTAATCACACCGCTGTTCAACCACGCAAGATGATGTTCACGCACTCTGTCCGACAATCGCATTTTAGTATTTGGTGCTAGACAAGAACAAACAGATGAGTACACACAACCGACGTTGCCGCTCACCTGTGAGTGAGTTTCGGTTCAACACTCGTTATCACGTCGAAACTCAAATACAAACTTCCATGTTCTACAAACAGTTGTTTTGAATCCATCGCACTAATTACATCATTTCCTGGTTCCAGTAACCAGCGCGTAACACTACAAACAGGCTTCACGAACTTCGATAATTTGAAGTGGTCTGGTGAACCTCCGACAATTACTGATCACATTCCATCAGTTCATAATGCTTTGTTAGGTGGGCGATATTATTGTGTCACATTCTTTCTGTTTGTTATCATTCGTGACTCAATAAACTAGTCATTCCCTTTAATTAATGTTTGAACTCAGAAAAAGGCTGGAAAATCAGTTCTACAAAAAAAAACAGTAAAATCCGTGTTCACCATTCCCTAAATGCAACAATTTCAAAGGAACACTAGAGACGTACAACGGATGAACGATCTGTCAAAAGATTTTGCTCCCATTAGTGTGAACGCGCAAACAAACACAGACGCTCGTCTGTCGCGTCTAAAAAAGGCATGGCTAATGAAAAATGTTCAAAGGCAGACAACTTAGAGGCTGAATTCGTTTAGGATCAACTCCTAATCGTGAGGCTTAGATGCATTAGGAAGCCACTTACTGAGAAGACGTGTTTATTCAACTTTACAGAATTCCATCGTTCTAATGCTGAGCCCTACAACTCCACATGCATAGGCCAGCCAGTGTTCTCTATAAAAATTTCCGACACAGTGGTTGCCAACGAGGTGTTTTTGATCTTGTTTACCCACACATGAAAAAGTCACGTGTTGCTCGCCGAACTGTTAATGACGTAATCGTTGCTCATTCACGATTCCTCGCTTTACAGCGGGAAAGTCATGCTACAGCTAACAGTGTGTTTCTGTCATTCCAAAAATCTATTTAAAAACTTCAAACAGCCTGGCATTATGCGCGGATTCCAAATCTATTCAACAGCCAATTTAAACCTGAGGTAGATCGAAGATTCCGTGAAAATGTCAACAAAGCTTGCAGACGTTTACTGAAAGCAAACAGGAAATGACTATTTTGTCTGATGTTTTGTGAGTTACCTGTTGCTTTGACCTACTTGAAAGAGATTCATGACTTGATATTTTCCATCACAGAAGCTAAACGGAACCCGTCTGCGAAGAAGTCTGGTGTAACACGTTCGTAGTGAAAATACTGACTTTCAAGGAGAGATTCGGAAAACCCCATTCACTATCTTCGCAAGACGTGCGTCATATCGGGGAGAGGTAATCACAGTCGCCATTATACTCAGAGCAGCTGAAACGGGCAACAGATTGAAAACACAGCAGTCGAAAATGTAACTCTCTACGACGTACTTTTCGAACGAAATTTGATAAATTGAGCACAAACTGTAATAGTGCACATTTGTTTAGAAATAATCGAAAGGAGAGCAGAGAGCAGACCAGTCAAATTACACAAGTTTTCAGTCGACAAAAACATATTTATCTGATATATTTTTCACCATGGTAAGCACATTTGGACATGGAGGTACGCTTGCACACTGTGGGTGGCATCGCTTCTTAAGCGGTGTTTGGACTGCGGTGGTAGCACTCCATCCAAGATGAATCGAGGGGTAGAGTCTCAAATGAACGTTGTTGCTGTCTGACGTTTAAATACCACTTGTACCACTTTATTTTGTCTAAGCTTGTTTATAACCGAAAACAGAATACGTTCCTTGAGCTGAAAAAGCAGGTGTTCTGTGTTCTACTACCCTAGACAACCATACCTGATTGTTTCATGCTGCTAGTGTGACTCAGAAATATTGTCCAGCATCAGCCCAACAATAAACGATAGTATGTTGGATAGACGCCATGGTGCAATCAGTGACCGGAAGAACTTCTGAACTTCTGAATTTCGACATTCGCTTGAGCTCCCTTCAGCTGGATTGACTTTGACTGCTTCAACTTGTGGCGTGGAAGCATCAATAACCGTCAACTCGGCTGTGGTTAATAACCACATAAGCAGTACCTGTAACTGGAAGCATTGAATCTTAGCGAACCATCAGAATGGGACTGTCAGAAAGCATAGCTGGCAATGCTGATAGAATTCATACACTTTTATAAATCTTAAAGATGATTGACACTAAAATCTGAACAGCAGTTAATACGTGAAACCTAAAAACTGCACTGTTTTGGTACTGATGACCACAATTAGACCAACAGCAGACAAAGAATGACAGATAACAGATTCCCTGAAGTGTACATTATTAGATTGCAAATTTGTGTGGTTTAATTATTCGACGGAATGGAAAATGATGATTCAGTGTGAGCTGAGGTCAATAGGCAGATGAAATTTTCATCCTCTGTAGAATATGCCTGTTTCTCTTCTAACAGAGAGCTGTTTTTGCATCTAAAAAGAGGGAGGGGGAAACTTTATTGATAAAGAGTTGAAAAAAGGTTTTGGTTTGTTACAAGCCCTGTTGAATTGTGAGTAAACTTATTATAAAAAAACACTCAACCTAAATGCATTTGTGGAAATTTTACCACCCAACATTTGTAAAAACCCCAAAGCAAAAACATTTTGGGAAGGTGTGATACTCAGAATTAGGGACTTCGAATAGCCCTAGGAATCGTACGTGAATTGAAACCTCCCACGCAAGTAATGAGGAGAAGACCAGGTACTGGTAGCAGTATGCAATCATTATTCATGAATTAAGAGAGATCACAGCCTGTCATTGGCTGATCTCATTAGCACATGCAACATCATAAACTGTATGTTAATTGGTGGAATACGGAACAGATGAATTGGCGAATAACGGAAGGCACAATACTGAGACCGTTCGTCCAATCCTGATGTTGTATCCTTAACGCGATATTTGGATCGGCCGTTTGTCATATCTTCTGTTGTGTCGGGGTTTGGATAATCGGTGAATCAAGATTTCCACCACAGAGGGGTAGTTTGCAACATTATCTGAGGAAGGCGACGGAAGATTGCTGACGTGAACTACTTGATACATGCACCATATGGGATAGCAACATTCTGGAGTTAAACGAACTGAATCACCAAAACAGACATACTGTTCCAGCTTGCTGTACACTGTATGGCGTACGGATCATCCAGGTTATCGGAGAGTAGGCTATGGGAAAACACAACCCCGCGGGATACGAGTGGGAGCCGACATTTGCTATACCCTTGTTCCTTCATGGCTGAAGTGGCCGAAATGAACGCACCAAGGCCCACACCTCGATTCATCCCTGATAAGTGAAAAAATGCCCGGAGGGCTGCTTTCTCGCTCTGAAAGAAAATTGTCTGTGTAGTTTATAGTGAGTTTGGACTGGAGCGGTTTCTCGAATCGATATTCGAGCACAAGCTACTAGGGATGGGATTGTGTCCAAACTGGAGCCAAACAATCATAGACAACGATCAGCTGCTGTTGAATGCTTTTCAATTTCAAACAACCGAGTTGCTAGATGCGGAATCGTGAAGCAACAGTGCAACCAGTTGATCAGCAGAGACGCGAGAACGCCTGTCACCTAATGGCAATCGTAAATACTGTTGTTCCTCTATAGCAAAATGTTGTTTTTCCAATAAGTTGAGGTTCCTTAGTGCCATTTAGGCTTTCGTTCTGATCTTTTTGTGTCGTAGAATCAGCCGAGTTACTCAAGCGAGAGTGCTGGTCAAGATCAGAGTTTGTGGCGGTCAGTTTTATTTGGTTTAGTAAAACATAAGCAATATTAACCAGAAGAAAAAACAACCCCTGATCTGACATGTAGAAGTGGTCCTATAGAGATGGTTATCTTTGCTATCTGAAATGCTTGATCTCTTTTACCTAACTAGCTAACACAGTTAGAAAACGTGTGTTACTCAATACTATCGATACACTCAGTCTCAACAGCTGCGTGCAGGCTGTTCAAAACACTTGATTAACTGATAAGAGTAACTGTTTAATAGGATTATTGAACAGTTTCAGTTTAACATCGACACACACCCACATACACTGATGCTGGGCCTATCACTTCTCTTTACAGATGTTCCGGTAAATGGGACAACTGAGTTTCTTGTCCAGTATGTTGAGAGTAACAACATCGACGTAGGAATGCCATTAAATGGGCTAAGACAGCTACTGTAATATTGCACATACAACTCTCCGTTTGGATTTATCATCAAGGTATACTGTCCAAAGGACAGTGTAGTAATGAATTCGCCAC
The DNA here is from genome assembly GCA_008508345.1 of Paragonimus westermani. Classification (NCBI taxonomy): domain Eukaryota; kingdom Metazoa; phylum Platyhelminthes; class Trematoda; order Plagiorchiida; family Troglotrematidae; genus Paragonimus; species Paragonimus westermani. Next base: position 14,215 of record QNGE01003175.1, read on the forward strand.
TAAGCCTATTGTTGGCTAAGATTTTTATGGTAAGGCTGGAAATTAATTCAACAGCTATGCGATATGTAGACGATGCTAACCGTATGTCAGATGAATGTAAAACCACACTGAAGTACTGATGCACTGCAACTCTACCCACAAATACACCCAAATTAACTTGGGGTAAGAATCACATGCAGGTATACCGTTTTTCGATATGTTCTTGTCTTATCGCAAAGCAACTTGGGCTTGTTCACCTACTGTAGCTGCACGCTGATTCACCTCAAAACACCGCGGTTGGTTCAGTAAAGTCGAGTTGTCTTGTCCGTGGCTCCCAATCGCGTGCTCCGGCTACCTAGACCATGACGTGACTTGGGCATATTATATACCCACTCGACCCCCCTTGTAGCGATGTTGTGCTTCCCGGAAAGAATTAGCCCTGGAATCGATAGCATTTTTCTTGTGACAAAGTCGGCTGGAAAGTTATGAACCTGCAAGATTCAATCGTTCTAGCAGCTAATGCATTAGTGAATGTTCTTAATGTTCCACCCACTGTTGACGTGATCCACGTATATCAACTTCCTGTGATAAAACCGTAGCTCGCGAATCTGAATCACACATTGTAGCCGACCGTTCAATGCGGAATTTCATCATCAGTGATACATAAGTGGTTTTCGTCAGTGTTCAACTCACATACCACAAGGGAAAAGACAATCTGCAGTTCGGGAAAAGCGAAACGTAGCGGACCAAACAACGGAAGAATATCAACGTCTGAGTTTATACATTTAAAATCAAGGTGTCTACACATTGTAGGCAAACAACTGTGTTACAGACGACTAGCTGGCATCCTTAATACATGACAGCTGTCTCAGTTCGTGCGAACTCAAAGGTTGAACAAAAGACTCGTTTGATAGTCAATACTAAATACCCCCTTCCTAATCCATCCGTGGACTACCCGTTGGCGCACCCCAGTGTAAATGAGTGAACATGCACGTTGGTTCACGTCTTTCACTGTGAACGGTCAGATTTCGTACAAGTAAACCAGTACTTCCTGCCACCGATGTCCAAGATAGACGAATACTACCTCAGCCATATAACTTCAGTGTACAACATTAAATCACGGTGGTCTTGCAAAAGCATGTTGCACTTTGCTGTTGCAAAGCGCATTCTGATGCATCTGACAGAAACCAAAATAGCATTTAGCGTTGTCTGTTACTTGAAAATTGTTGGCCAACGACACTTGGTTGCCAGTAGCCTCAAGAACTTTCAATCTGCTACCAGATAGGAGATCCACACCAACATTTTGAGGGTCGCATACAGCCTGCATTGATAGCAGTGTTCAGCAGTGATTTACTCCACTCTTTGTGCTGAGACGGTCAGCCAGTTCACCGTAGACCTTGGCCTCTGCTAAAATATGATGATAAAACGCCCATAATGCATTCACGTAGTTGTCCAGTATAAGTCTGCGTTTGGACGACCTCAGAAGTGTAGATCGGTTGATTGAACCGCAAGCACATTTATAAGTGAGAAGTATTTGCCAGCGAAGTTGCCTCTTAGGTTGAATAGTTAACAGTTGATTAACACACCCTCGTTCTTGACAAACCTCCACCTGTTCTTCTCCAATGTTCGTCTCTCGAACTATAGTGAGTAGAGGACGTGTGATGTATGCTAGGATCCCAGATACCACTGGGCGAACCCTTATAGTTTTGTGAGACCTGGTGATCATTTTCTTGAATATAAGAACTAATGTGAAGTGCCCCCAGCAAAAGACTGTCCATCATACACATGCGTTGACACAGTCGAGTCAAGGTCACTGTCAGTCCCCGGATGACAGTCGCTGAAAATTGCCGGTAGGAGGTCGGATGGGTGTTGTATATGCGTCAAAGCCGCCTGTGTGCCCCACACTCGTGCCAAGGCTCGAAGTGTGTTCTGATTGGTCGCGGCTTCAACGACCAACGGCTCACTTGCCCATGCACTTTAAAATGACCCGAACGCCAGTAAATGCGACGATATAGTGTGCGCTTCTGCTGAGAAACTTGTTCACACTACCGTTGTTATTGTCCGTAACGCATGTAGTGGATGGGGCTCGCATACAGAGATAACAATGGGACAGCAGCCTTATTATGTCCGAGAATACTGGCGAGTAATCGGGGATTTGTGAATAACACAACGCTACGAGTAAGCTGTAATACTCTACGTTTCAACCACCTCGGGTGGCCTTCTTCAGGAGTGTTGTAATCGAACTCACGGTGATTTCGATTACAACACTCCTGAGGAAGGCCACCCGAGGTGGTTGAAACGTAGAGTATTACAGCTTACTCGTAACGTTGTGTTATCCCCAATGTGTTTATCAATAACATGTTAAACACGACGCCCAAACTGCTCAACTTCATTCGTACCAAAGTCGTGGATTTGGTTTATTTTCAAGTCGAACATCATTCAAATTTGATTGCAGCGTTCGCATTGAGATAGACTTTTCAGCCAGCCTCTTTCGAAAAATCGAGAGTGGTTGACCCTTCAGATTTGATAATTCGGTCGTGCCTAATGTGAGGTCAATGGCGCAGTAGTCGATGGAATGGCTGGAGTTCAAATCCCAGCCGTGGCAAGGATATGCACTACTGACGAGCTATAATGAGAGAAAAACTCGAGTCTAGTGCTTCTTTTCAAAAGAGGTTGGCTGGTATATGCGAGAATCTTAATTCATTTGCAGATCCCATTTCTAGCAGGTGGCTCCAAATCTACCCACTGGTTTGTGGTAGCGGAAGTGGTAGTCGGAGGTTAGTGAAATTAACCCCCAAAGTAAATCACCTAGCGCATTAACCATCTGGATTAATAACGAATATGTAGTGTCTACAATGATGAGACCCTTATTGGCAAATAAACGACCTGGACCAGTTGCACGGATTAACTTGAAAAGTCTACCGATATTCCCGGAAGCAACAGCAGTTCCGGTTTATGAACGTCCTCAGTCAACCACATTTTAAGGTCAGCGATCAGACTACGCCTGAGTCTGTCAGAGCTATTCCTCCTAAACTTGTCAATATGAACAGCCGTAGGAAATACTTCGGCTGATGTTTAACGAATGTAAGAGCCTCGCCAAGATCCAATGTTTGTTTGATTCATGAACCTTCGTGCCGCATGTGACAGCGCCTGCTGCCCAACAGCTCTTGGGACATTTAAGGTGAGAACTTCTAGGTTTGTATTACAGGCTAGTTCGTTACTTGTGCCTTGTCCACTACAATAGCCAGTTTTTTAACGACCAGCCGTTTCTGTCGCTTGGATTAAAAACCAAACGGCAGCGTACCATCTCATGATCTGAACTCAATTGTGTGCACCAATAAGAATGACAGAACCAAACGGAGGCATATCACCTAAAACCAACACGTATGCGATCTGTCTGGGAAGAGATCTGACTTTGGGAAGGGCGAGTCAGATATCACACTCACGCATACGATATTTGAAGCCAGTGATATACAAGAAAAGCCCATCCTCGACGCAAAACTGTAACAGCTGCTCACCACCATTTCGGTTATAGGATGCACAAACCTGTCACCCAAATGAGATTAGGTCCCACCAAGTCCGTCACATCTCGAGCCAAAACCAGTCTAACAGACCCATCTGTCGACCTGAAGAGAACAGTTAGATCATACTATAAGGCGGCCCTCACACCAATACCGCCGGAACATATGTATAAAATGTAACGATGCCTGAAAACCTGATGGTTACAGTTGGTCCTAAAAGAATGACACAGAGTCTGTTGATAACGGGAATCTAATCCACCAGCGCGGCTGCGACCTTTATATTGGAGAAGATATCAACTCCGTTTTCAACATCAATGGCAGTAAGGGAGTCACATGGAGGTTACTATCAAGAACATGTCGACAGTGCCAATGAGCTTAGTTCGATATGCTCACTACCGTCCTGGAACCAAGTTTCCGAAGTGTGGCAGAAGTTAACTTTCAACGAGGGCAACTTCCGAGTGGGGGCTGCATGCCATCTTCTGTTTCTGAGCACGAAGGTTGAAAGCAATTAATAACTTGCGCTCTGGACCGAAACAGGGGACAATGGAAACGGGGAGGTAAGGAGTGTGGTGGTAAGGGGTGTGACAGTATTACTGAAATTAGACAAATCATTTGTGGGACCTTTGGGGGGTAATTATTACAGGCGGGGATCGGCAGTAGCCTGCGAGTTAAACTGAAGAAGAAAGTGGGAGTGTGTTCCATGTTACTTATACATTGTTGGCGATTCATAACGGTCATACCGGATCCGTTAACTGGTTTTGGATTCGTATTTTCATCTCCCTACGTTTGTTTAAGAACATTCAGATGTCCGATAGTTACGGGACATTTCCGTTCTACTACAAACCGATGGTAGTTGTGTGGTAGGTCAAGTGTTTTATATCACACCAATGTATGTGAAACATGTCAATGTGGCGATGGGATTATTGACCGATACAGTCGGTCCGTTTATCAGCTACACGAACGGACATTCACCCGTTCGCCCAAAAAAATAATTGGTCGAACATTCAATTCATACTGTTGTGGAACAATGAGAATGGGTACATCATGGGCAGGGATCAGTACTTTCACGTCGTAGGGATGATCGGAGACACGAAATTAGTATCAAAATCTGTTATGGGAGTGATTCTGATTAGTATCCGGTTAAAACGACGGTTCACTGGATATCGTTTGATCACATAGTCCTCTCTCCAGGATTCGTGTGCGCGAGTAAACAAATGAACCATTTGTGAGCAGACATACTGCCTCAGAACGCAACTGCGGACAAAGGGTGCATCACTACCGAAAGTTAAATATGGGTCGACAAAACACCTGTTAATTCGGACGGATCTAAAAGTAGGCCCTGTTACGTATACTGAAATACAATTCCCACACATTCCGTTACTATATTTCCTGAAACAGATTAAGAGCACTTCACTATCTGTCGGCTTGACGCACGTGGCACTCCCGTCATAGGTTGTCTCGCTAGCGTCAAGTTGCCACAATCGAGCAGTGTCTCAACTGTCGCAAGCTTGCATACGCGTATTTTCCCTTTTGAAAAAGCTACAGACTATGCGTAGGTGAAAAGACAAGATGGCCAATGTTTTCTGTAGTCCGGTTCTTCTACTGATACACATAACCAAAGACGTTAAGCAGTATTCCGACTAAATTCCTTCGGCAAATCGCTGAGCCCCAATCACAGTCACCCGATTCTAGCATAAGCCATTCGTTCAAATGCTGTCGAAGATGCCGCCTCTCAGGATGAATGAATGGATGCATAGACCAAGCAACTGCGATAGTCTGAGTGCCGTGACAACTATTGTCCACTGGCCTCAAATGAGCCATCCGTATTCCGTTGTGCTCCATTATGATGCTGTTTCTCATGGATTGAAGAGAGACACATCATAAGCTCTCTACTCGACGAAGAGACCACAGAATCAGACTTCGGCAATCTCTTCCTGACAACCGCAACAGGTTTGGGAGACATAGTGATCAACTTTGACTCGTTTGGTCATAATGACCCGTCTATTTATTGCGATCAACTGAAGAGCTACATAAATTTCCGTTTTTGATATTTGATGCCACAGGGAAACAACTATGATTAATTCCAGTCTATCAGCTGAGCTGGATTGTATAAATTTTGGATATGAAAAATTGCCTGAAGATTTGGCAAATCATGAAAACGCCAAGTTGACTAGATATTCCTGCCAGGAAACTGGCTGTTGACGCCGAGGAGCCCAAACGTAATTTTAACAGGGTAACCAGTAACCCCGTCCCAGTTTTTACAGAGTTTTTGCTTTCGTCTAATCCTTCTGTTCCAGTCGAGATCTCTACATTTTACAAATGGCTTATTAAAACCAAGTAAACCAAGCGGATCTGACTGCCTATCACCGATTGTTCTTAAGGAATCCGTTGAATTTTTAGACCGGTCACTAACTGAGTTATTCACTCAGTGTTTCTGACAGTCCAAGATTGCTGGCTGCTGGAGGACGAAACGCATAACACCAATTCCCAAAAGGTGGACAGCTAAATTTCGTCCAGTCTCATGTATATTACAACACTAAAGGTCTAGACTTTGGCTGGATTCGAAGAACTGATAGAAACATGTCCAAACGCGGCAAATGCTCTATCAGTTGAGCTACCAAACAGTGTACCTTAATCAATCCTGTTCATTAAGACAACTCTTGTTCATTTATCCAGTCTGGCAAGCATTATACGCTCGTTCTTTTGTAAGCACTTCATTACATCCAAACGCTGCTTCGTCAAGAGCTGCTTTATTTGCGGTGTGTGGTTAAGATACTGATAGCACGAGTTCACCGATGTTGATTTCAGTCTTTCTTCGTTTAGAGATGACGATGGACTTGGGGCAGCTAACTGACCATACAAATTTCCAAACTGAACTAAATCAAGCTGCCTACTCCTACTATCTGGATAACAAAAATTAGGTCCTAGTGACATTGCCTCAAGTAAAATTCTGCTCAACTTCAAGGATGCCAATATTGATCATGTTAACACAATGAATGATATACTGGTTGATATCTCAAAATTCATAAAGATGAGTGCGGAGAAAAACAGAACACCAGTTACAGAAAAGGCAATATCTAAAACGTTGCGTGTAATGGAACAGAAAGTGATAATTGATCCGGTCACTTTCGATCGCACCCGTCCCACTAGAACAATAATCCCTGGGTTATACGGTCTGCCCAAAGTGCACAAAACAGGCTTGCCTCTGAGACCCATTTTAGATATGTACAACTCGCCTCATCATGCTCTAGCCAAATGGCTTGCCGGTATGCTCGAACCTATCAGGTTGGAGCTAGCAAAACACAATCTCCGGGACACGTTTCATTTCACTGACGCAATCCAAGACCTGAACCTAAAAAACCAAAGAATGTTCTCACTCGATGTTGCGATTAAGTCGAGCGTAACAACACACTTATGGGCATCTCAGAAGGTGAACTGAGAGAACTGGCGGTGCTTTATACAAGTAACGTTCGGTTTCTGTTCAACAATGCAATCTACCGACAGAGAGATGGGTGGCAATATTCTCGCCTCTAGGTCCCCTGTTCGCTGACGTTTTCATGAGCAAACTGGAGACCAACTAATGAAGTGCGATCATTGAACAATTTACATTTTACAAACGCTGTTGATAATTTTAACGTCACCAACGAGAATGCTAGCATGAACAGTTATGACAGCTTCTAACTCCGCTCATAGCAGTGTTAAATTCACCAAGCAGTCAGACAACAATGGTGTGTCGTCAATGAGAATGTTAACATGAACAACTTTTAAATCAGCCCATAGCAGTAGTAGAATCACCAAGGAGTCGGACAACAATGACCACATAAATTTTTGGGGCGTTGGCATAGTAAAAGAATACGGTTCAGTCCGACGAGATGTGTACAGAAAACAGAATTGGAGTGGCCAGTACATCCACTGTGACAGTTCCCTTCCGCTAAATCGAAAGCGAAACCTCACGCGATGCCTGACGGATAGAGCGTTAAAGATCTGCACCCCTGACACTTTACACACCGAGCTAGACTTTCTACGAAGTGTTCATGCAGAATGACTACCCAATGCGTTCCAGAATGTGATGCAGACGGTAGAGTTGCAACTTAAGGCATCCTCTGTGAATAAGAAACTTGCCTTTATTAGCCTTCCTCTTAGGGAGGTCCCATGACCGAAGTTGCCTCAAGAAAGCTCAGAACGTCAGGTGAAACAACCAACCTTGCTGCTCAACTGTGACTCAGTTTCCGTTCAACACTCATTATCACGTCGAAACTCAAAGACAAACTTCCATGTTCTACAAACAGTTGTGTGTACTCATTTGTTTGCTCGTACATTGGTGGTACTGTCTGATAGAGTGTGTGAACATCATCCTGCGTGGTTGAACAGTGGTGTGATTAAAACGGCTTCA
>QNGE01003175.1:23607-91575 GCA_008508345.1 Paragonimus westermani
GCATGAGTCAGTGTTTCAGGGCTAATCAAAAAATGAAACAGATTGGACAGCCTGTAGATGCTAGAAAAGGTTCATAGACGAAAAACCAGAGCTCGAAGGAAAGCAAGCAAATACAGCGTGCAACCTACAAACACTAGAAAGAAAGTCAAATTAGGTGTGTTGTGATGACGAAATGATATTAGACCACATCAAACAAAGGGGGTCGAACAGTCCAACGTGAAACAGAGTTTGCTTTCCCCTTTGTCCGATGTGAGCATAGTGTTGAAAATCGGAAACTACTTTGGTTCCTACGTGACCTCGATAGACTCGAATATGCCACGAAAACGGCTGAGTCAATAAAATACTCTGAAGATTGATAAGACAGATGGGTGAGATAATTGCAACAAGAGCTCGTCCGTAACAAAACTGAGAAAGACTGTATGTTTGAAATAGTGAGCATTCTCGGTCTTGTACTAAAAATTGCGTGTATTAATTGGTCAGCTTTCAAAATTCCATGAATTTCCATTTCGGTGGAGCTTTATCAATTCTATTGCTTCGATTGAGTCATCGGGTCTGGCAGATGATGTGCATGTTTGCTACGTGACGAAGCACATTTGCTCTTTTCGAACCACAACCTCTGTCACGTGGTCAACTTCTCCAAAGTACCGAATTATACGACAGAGCAGTTTCCAAACTGACAAAGAAACGTTCACATGAGTCATTTCCTTGTAATTTGTGTCGAAAGAAACCTTGCGGCTCATGATGTTATATCACAGTCTGGTCGGTACTTTACACACAACAGCCGTAGCTGTTTTTCTAACAAAAGACGAGAAAAGTACTACCGATGAACAACCCGCAAATGGGCTCATTGACTATACTATCGGCCCCGCCCCAACCTGATAAGAACAACGCTGACCACCGAGAGTGTGACCGGTGATCTTGGATTACACATAGAACGTTATTACGAACACTACAGAAAGGAACGAGAATTGATCTACATATGGAAAGGTGTCCTGTGATGCACTATCATAAGGTTGTTGGTGGGGAAGGTCACACGAACTAAATAAGCTAAGGGGAGAAATATCCGGAGGTAAAGCGCATACGGTCACCCAAACCTAAAATACGGCTTTTATAGCGACGAAATCATATAACCAGGATTGCCCAACAACCAAGTAAGTCCAATGATGAGCATGTAAAAGTGTTTATGTAAAATAGCTCAAAATGCAGTTTTATACAAGCGAGTAAACAATAAGTCCTAAAGCGTCAACCGAAGCAAGTCTGCAAATCGTTCTGCAGCTTCGGTGAACCCGAATGGCTCCATTGCAGTCACCGCATCGACCGAGCTGTCTAAGCGAATGCCCACGATACCAAAATCCAGCGAATTACGACCACCGGGAGTAGGCGGTGGAGTGTGGGACGACTCACGGAGTGCACGAGAACGAGGTGTGCCTACTGTAATTGTCGTCGTGATAGTGACGCTCGATGAACGACTGCCGGGACTGTGTGCAATTCCTGATCGGGAACCGAAAAGATGTGCCCGACGTGAAGGGCGTCCAAAGATGGTAGAGGATTTCTGGAGAACAAACGAAAGAATGTTGACGCACAAGATTCATAGTTCCACCAGGAATACAATCTAACCGATGATCAATTCATCTTGATACATCGAAAGAAATCAATCGGGTTAGAGCTTAAGCACCTGATATTGTTTGCAGACGCGTAGGACTATGTAGTAAACTCCGTCAGTTAACAATTTATCTAGCGACCAACATATATACCTTCAAGAGGGCTTAGATTGAACAGTGCAACAGTCAGTTCGAATCAATGGGAAGTGCAATCGTCACAACGACAGTTCACGACATTATGCTAGTGCGTGGTTTGAAAAGCTGTAGAGTACTAGCATAACATTTCACAGATCAGGTTTTTCATTGTACATCAGTGTGTGACTGGGCAGTAGTTAATGAAGCCGTTAACGAGTGGAATAAATAGCCGGTAGACCATTCACTGGTATCCCTATCTTTATGCATTGTTTTGAGTTTATTAAACTAATAGCGATAGAAGACATACATCGCGAGATGTTAACATTTCGTTTACTTTCTTCAGTCACGAACGTAAAACATTAGAATATAAAAGACATGCGGTTAGCAACACAATAAAAAACATTCAACGATAGGGTCCGCATGAAACCAGTTGCACGGCAAACAAACTGCGCGAGTCATCAGTTTATGCACACACAAAGCCGGACGGTGAGTATTGATCAACATCGCCTCGGAGAAAGCGAGCAACCTGGGGTTCTTATTACGTAACAGAACTTGAAACGAGTTGGCTGGGTCAACAACGTGACCTGTTTCCATGATGTGCTTTAAGACAACTAGCAGAAATAGCAAACAAAAATAACTAACGTATCNTCCACCAGGAATACAATCTAACCGATGATCAATTCATCTTGATACATCGAAAGAAATCAATCGGGTTAGAGCTTAAGCACCTGATATTGTTTGCAGACGCGTAGGACTATGTAGTAAACTCCGTCAGTTAACAATTTATCTAGCGACCAACATATATACCTTCAAGAGGGCTTAGATTGAACAGTGCAACAGTCAGTTCGAATCAATGGGAAGTGCAATCGTCACAACGACAGTTCACGACATTATGCTGGTGCGTGGTTTGAAAAGCTGTAGAGTACTAGCATAACATTTCACAGATCAGGTTTTTCATTGTACATCAGTGTGTGACTGGGCAGTAGTTAATGAAGCCGTTAACGAGTGGAATAAATAGCCGGTAGACCATTCACTGGTATCCCTATCTTTATGCATTGTTTTGAGTTTATTAAACTAATAGCGATAGAAGACATACATCGCGAGATGTTAACATTTCGTTTACTTTCTTCAGTCACGAACGTAAAACATTAGAATATAAAAGACATGCGGTTAGCAACACAATAAAAAACATTCAACGATAGGGTCCGCATGAAACCAGTTGCACGGCAAACAAACTGCGCGAGTCATCAGTTTATGCACACACAAAGCCGGACGGTGAGTATTGATCAACATCGCCTCGGAGAAAGCGAGCAACCTGGGGTTCTTATTACGTAACAGAACTTGAAACGAGTTGGCTGGGTCAACAACGTGACCTGTTTCCATGATGTGCTTTAAGACAACTAGCAGAAATAGCAAACAAAAATAACTAACGTATCCGCAAGAAGACAAACAACAATCTGGAAAGGTTGATCAAAGTCAGATGGAAGCACTGGGCTGTACACTAAAGTCCATCTGTGCAGTGTGTCAGTCTGATGACGAACAATGTACTGAATTCTAACGCAGTTGCGCTCAGTTTCGGTATGTCACTAGATCAATAAGTCCAGTAGAACAGCCAGGGTGCAAGCGCCAACGGGTCAAAAGTGGTCACAGTGCGCAATGTGATTGGGACCAGTAGGTCACTGTGTTCATAGACTGACTACCAGATGTACATTACATTGGACTAAGTGATTATCACGCTTATTCAAAAACTGGAACCAGGATCTTGACACTATAAGCGACTCAGCTTTGCTCTAGCTTGTTTAGTAAATGCATAGAAAAGAAAACGGGGTGCTAACGATGGAATCAAGAGAATTGAAGAGGTACGGATAGGTGAACGTAATACTTCAACTATCACATTGTTAAACAACAAAAGATGAGGTCATATTGAACGATCAATCATGAGAACCACTGACAGGAATCGATGCGTGAACCACATTGGAGGAACTAACAACAGCCGAAGAGCAATCAGAGCAACTTAAGTGTGCTTCAAAGGACATTCCAAAATATTTCCTTCAGATTAAAAAACCTGCAGCTCTAGAACCTAAACCAGAGGAGGGATCTCATAGTCAAACCAGCTTTACACAATAGCCGAAATCACTGTGTCCGAGATGATCGATCGAATAAACCCAAAAATAATCGGGAATTATCACTCAAGCGCCGACAACGGAGCTATAGACACAAAATAAAACTTTCAATTGAGCCAATCCGCTGACCAGTTCGCCTGCGAGTTCCCGAACCAGAAGTTGCTTGTCCGCAAGTGGTGTACGAGCGCTGGCTAGCATGAGAGTGGACTGCGAGAAGAGGACGGTCAGTGTCATTTCATGCGCTTGGACAAGTAGCGAACTGCAGGAAACAGAGATGAAGCAAGCGAAAAATCAATAATCCTGGCGGATAAATACGAGGTGGACGGGGACGGAGAAAGCACCATTTTCAAAAGCCCAACTTACAGCAATTTGCATCTGCGCTCCAACAACTGCGTATACTCTGGGGCAAGCTGACTAGATTTCATGTGTCCACCAACCTGCAAAAGATAGAGAAAGAGACTTGCACATACTGTAAGCATACACACGGGTCCAGAAAAGACAACAGTCAGAAGAATAAGGTCAACCATTCACGGCCGACCCACTCACACTTGGGGGTTGAGTAGCTGTTTTTCTTGTTGTCGTTGATCGATTAATCAATACAGCTTGGAGCCCCAAATAAACCCGATGCTAATGGAATGTATCGAACAAATTCAAGTCCCAACATTGCTCAACGGACAAAAGCCACACTAATGTGCAGTAGACCAATGGGAAAACACAAGTACAGGTAATCTGGTAAGCAAAACGTGTGTTGCCTGTGAAGCAAACGGGCCTGATGCATGCAGTCCTCCGACCCCTTAAGGTTAAAGTGAGCTGCAAAATGTACATCCTAAGAGTAGATAGGAGAATTCGTAGCTTAATTCTGTGACCGCTGATTTGTAAAAACGGCACACTGACTACCAAACGCGACGTGGGAACAAACAACACAACGCATTTCAACTTCGGCAACAAACACACGCACGTCTATTCGGATAATACGACGTTGGGTTTGCCGCCGGATTTGCAGGATAGCATTCGAATGGCCGAGTCTTGTGGGATCACGGACACCGAACGGCTTGTCGGAGCTGCACAGCGCCAACGCAGGCGGACACATGTTGGACGGCTGGAAGTCACGGAGCTCGAACAGAAGTTGGAGCAGCTGGAGAAATCACTGGAAGGTTTGAAGATTAATGCGGAACCAAGAAGAGGACAAGTCAGACGAGCACGTGAACAATCTCGCCGTAAAAAGTGTTTTGTTTGTAATGGGGTGGGACACTTTGCCCGCCAGTGCCCTAACGGACGTATTCATCCTTGTTTTTCGGTAGTAACGGGTTATCACGGGGGCATCCCACGAGTGAAAGTTTTGGTTGAGAGGGAACAAAAGAGTGTGATAGTATATACGGGAGCGGGTGCATCGGTTACAGAAAGAGTCCCAGGATTGCCCGTTAAGCCCGGTAATTGGCATGTAGTTACGGTCGGATGGACGGCGTTAAAGTTAGTGGGAACACAGAATGTTGAGATCCAGATAGGTAGTGTCAGGCTACGCCACGCAACGTTAGTGATTGATAATGTGAAAGAGACAATAGGCGCCGATCACACAAGTAAACTGGTCAGAAGTGTACACGACGTGTGAACGGAAACCGGGGGATGTTGTGGGTTGGAATTATGACTCATAAACGAGAGAGAGCGCGTTGCATGTGACTGGAGATTTGGACAATAAAGATTGTGTTTTATTGGACGCCTTCTCACTACACATATGTACAAAAGATGTTGTCAATACTAGAGGACCAAACAAAGTTTCAGCAAATAGACACCGTAGACAACGTCACTGAAATAGAAGGTCGCGTAGCACGGCATATTCAACTCCTGATACAAATGCGCTTAATCGATAACAGGACATAAAAATCTTTTAAACCGTGTGGGTCGTCGACACCTCAGCTCTACGGCCTTCCCAAAACACACAAGTCTGGAATGCTCCTTAGGCCTATTCTGGCGATGACAAATTCCACGTATCATAAACTGGCACGCTGGTTCGTCGCAATCCTAACTCCATTAAAACAAAAGTTTCAAGCACATTCTATTAAAGATTCTTTTGAATTGATCAGTGATTTGGACAAAATCAATCTTGCATTAATCTTCCATAGACGTTCAGTCACTATTTACGAATGTCCCGCTACACGATTATATCTGTGAGCTCGTTGAAATGAGCCACATTACTTTGCCTCTGCCTAGTGATATTCTGAGGGAAGCCTTATTGTTATGTACTGAAAACATCAGCTTTCGTTTTCTTGATCGGTGCTACCGCCAAATAGACGGGGTAGCCATGGGAAGTCCACTAGGGCCCATCCTAGCAGACTTTTTCATGTTGAGGATTGAGCGGGAGTTAGCTACAGACATATTACAAACGTTACGTCGATGATACACTAGCGTTCAGTTGGTCCAAGCAGGCAATAGATAACCTAGTGCAGCACTTCAATAGTTGTCATCCCAACCTGAAAGTAACGTGTGAATTTGAGACCGACAACTGTTTGCCGTTCATAGACATACTCATTAGTCGCCGGGAGGATGGCTCTATCAAACGAGCCGTCTATAGGAAATCCACGTGGTCCGGTCAATACCTGAACTTCAGTAGTTTCACACCGGTCCATCACAAACGCGCACTAGTGAATACACTATTCACACGAGCAAGGCGAATCTGTACACAGGATAGTCTTGCGAGAGAATTAGACTTGATCACATCTACACTACAATCTAACGGGTATCCAAAAAGGTTCATAGAAAGGCACAGTAAACCGAAACCACCTTCTGAACAGGTGGCCACAGTAAGAAAAAAGAGGGTTTGTATAGAACTGCCATTTAAAGGTGATTATTGCATGCATCAAACAACTCAAAGACTAGTGAATTCGATTAAAAGAACATTTAACGCAGCGGAACTCTGTGTATTAGCCCGGACCCAGAAACTGCCCGTCCCTTCAATCAAAGGAGATCAGCCTATCGGTGCCACCTCACATTGTGTCTACCAATTTACATGTAACTGCAATGAAAGTTACATAGGCAGAACCGAGAGGTGCTTGATCTCCAGAGTGAAGGAACATTTGCCTAATTGGGTGCAGAACTCTGTATTACGGAAGAACGACAATGTGGTTGAAACACGCAAGCAACCAGCGTCCGCAGTCGCGAGACACGTCCTGACCACTGGTCACGTTATCGACCCAATTTGTGCATTCAGAATCCTATTACGTCACTCGAATCCAAGATTCTTGCGGTTTGCTGAGGCGGTCGCAATCAATCGACTGAAGCCGACCTTGTGTGTTCAGAAACAATTGCTCGTAAACTTGACCCTTCCCTGGACTTAGTGACCTTCCCTAAACCACCAATTGACAATCCACCCTGCTCCCCAAAATGCTCAATATAAAAAACTCTTTTCATGTTATTGTAAATTTGGTACTGACGAGTCAATACGAAACGTTTGCATCTACCAGTTTTCGTGTTCTAACGGTTTTGTTCAAATCATGATTATACTCTCATTAAACCCTATAGCAGAATAACAAAACAACTGATAGTGTTCGTATTCATCTGGCTGAGACAAGTAGCTCAGCCGAACGGCATTTCCAACCGGTAATATGGATGAACACGCTGCTCCAAACAATGTAAACATTGGCAATCATTAGCGCGATCAACGCTTTACAGATTAGTGACTACACTATCGCCCAGTAACCAAATAAATCGTAGTTTTCAAAGGGTTTCAGGGAACTTTATGCGGGTGTAAGCCTGTAATTATCACTGAAATGTGAAACACCGTGTCAGAGTAATTATTATTGTCTACAGATGTAGCAAACCCCTGAAAGAATACGCTGTTCGTCTAGGGTATAATAATGCGATTGATAGAAATCGAATTCTGCTCCTCGTGGTAATCAACACGGAAAAATCTTGGTCCCGAAAATAACGCGAATGTCCTCGATAATTGCTCGTAAGACAACACAAAAGACAGGTGTGAAAGACAACTTTTTTCCGCTCCAACAACGTGTGTGACAAGGAGAAGATTACAATCGAGGGGCAGTTACCAAAAATAGTAGATAAGGTGTTGTAACCCTTGACTCGGTACGCTGGCTCGTCCTCGATATAATCAGAGGATTGATAGGAAATCGGGTTCTGCTCCTTGATGTAATTAACACGGCAATCTTGGTCCCGAAAATATGCGGCGGTCCCTGTTAATTACGTCCAAGACAAACCAAAAGACGGGTGCAAAAAGCAACTTTGTTCGGCCCCGATACGTGTGCAACAAGGAGGGAAATTGCATGGTATTTATAGGATGCATAGTGACCTACCAACATTCTCGAATCAGAAAACCGAAGGACAGACATCAGAAAAGCAGTTAAGGTCACTAAACCACCAATGAGCGTAGCGGAATAAAGGCCAGACAAGTAAAAAACTAGTGGAGGTCACCCCTCGAATGTTCACGACATTTCCGCTTACTATGATTGGATAGGATCGTCTTCTCGAGGAAGGAGGCGGTTTTGGACGGAAAAAATGGGTTCTTCTAACATAAGGTCTAAATTACCACAGACATTGGGACCGGAATTTGGCTTGGTGAAATCAGAAAATTTATGTTTAGCCAAACAAACACGAGATAAATGGACAGGGTAAATCTATTCGGATATGCATGTTATCAGGTCCATAAGGGTTAATCCAAAATGTTTTAGAAATATCGCCATCAATTTCTGTTTGGAACGAATTGCCCTTGGGGGATACTTTCCGGGGATAAGCAGTTTTCTTTGAATACAAACAATACACAATATTGAGAACAGCAAACCACACATCATACGGATGGGGAAATACATGCAAATGAGTTCACCTTCGAGATTAGGTGTCCCAATGAGTGGGACAACGTCAGTAGCACACCAAACGTGAGCTCAGGTGAGCTATCGGCCAAGTAGGGTGCACTGAAGACCAACTGAACGGGTGATCGAAGTTGATGTAACTCTTCAGACTGGGGACATGACACAGATGGAGAGGAAGAAGAAAGTTAAGACGAAACAAACTAATCGCACACGTACACTAACAATACTTGTACCAGACTGAGAGCGCACTTTTAAAAGTGAAGCCGAAAGACCTAGTAAGAAGTTCACAGACCGTGGAGGGGAGTACAAATATCAACAGGATATGGCCACAAGAGCTACCATACGTTAACGTTAGAATCTGAAAGTTTGTCTAGAAAAAACGTGAAGCAAAAGTATGGAGATGAAGAACTCGAGATGTGTGACGGTATGAACAATGAGCTATTGTGGCCCACAGCAAGCTGATGGCAGGTTTCACATTCAGATACACTTTTCTGTTCACCACCTTTGAAGACACCAGTAGACTTGTGCTATACCAATGAAGATTACAACTCACAAGTAACCCTTATTTTTCACTTTGACGGGGAGTTGAGCATCGGCTCAAATACTGTGTCATTTCGTATACTTTGTGTTACACCCGGCTGAATCCGGAAACGTGAGCATGTACTCACAATCACTTAGAAGTAGTAAGAATGTTGAAAAGCTGGTTAGACAGGGACAGTAATTGTTCAGTAAATTTAAATCGATCATCAATAGAAGAACAACTTGAAATCGCCCATCACGCCTAGTCTGCTAGGCAGCGCTTCGATTACTGACAAATAGTCCAAGTTTTTCAGTACGGATACATATTAGGAGGTTTGATGGGAAGTAGACCGAATTCGTGAAGCTGGAAAACTGTGAATAATAGAATGAGTCGGAAAATTGGAAACTACAAGAGTGGTTTCACACAGAGCTAACAAAAGCAGACCATAGTATTTCTTGCAGTTTAACAAAATGTGGTAATCAGTGAGTTAACAGTTAATATCCAACAATTGCCACAGTTGCAATACAATATTCCAACAAATAAATCAATTGTAGGTGACTGAATTATGAGGAAGTTCAATATTGAAACTCCGCATCAATCATCCTCGAGTGGAGCTTTAACACTCAGCAAACCTTCCTCCCGAATGGCCACAACTTCAAAAGGAAACGGATTTTGTTTTTGTCGGAGCTGTTCACCATTTCCGTATGACATAAGAATTGACGCTTATGATATCACAGTGGAGTCGTAAACTAACAAACTGTTTCTGCCACGGCCGAACTAACACAGACAACAATGACAGATTTCAGGTTCAGCAAGTGACTGTTTCCAAATAAACTTTCACTTATTCCTGTGGAGTAAGGTTATAACGGTCGAACATCTTGACAGTTCCTAAAACCGCCCTAGGAACACTACACACGTTGGTTGAGATATGGTGAGACAGAGAAAGTCAACAGCGTTATCCTTATCTACTTGATTGAAAGCTAACATTAAGTGAACACCTACCACATTTTTCAGTCATTCTATAATATGCCCCGTGACCCGTTAAATGACAAAACTGTACTGACACAGATATGAGAATAAGGCTAATCGGCTTAGTATTATGTCGTCGAATACGATTTGTTCACGTTATAAGCTCGCCATGGTCTCAAATCAACTAAATAAATCTATGAAGGACCAGCGCTGTTCTGTCAACGGGCAAGCGTGGCGTAACAGACCCATTGAGGTGTCACCAATAGATTGTCAGTAATTTGGGGCCTTCGCAATAAGACCGATCGATGTCTCGGCTAACACCATAATCCCTCTATAAATCTAAAGAGCAAGCGAAAGTACATATTCGTCAACGTCATTATTCCTATTGCCTTAATGAGCATTTAACACAAATGGTGGTGGACATTATTGTTACAGAGTGCACAACGCACAGTGACAAAGCCGAAAGAAATACATAGTATGGACTTACACTGAGTAAACTCAAATAGCCCAATGATGGAAGTTGCACGATAAACAGGCTGAGACAGCCTATCAGATGACGAATAATACACGCCAATTCGACCTCACCAGTGTATTCTGGCTGATTGGAATTGGCTGCATCAGAACCAATCAATAGAGGGCTACCAGAGCTACTTTTCCTGGTCGCTGTGGAAGGCGAGCTAGAACAGCCGATTCCGGATTTGATCGGTGTCACTGACGCCGGTTTTACGGTTCCTCGAAAACCAGGACGTTGGAGAAGCACTGCACAGAAATGTGTCTGCCGTTCGACCAACTGAAACAGGCTTCTGACAAACTGCGCGTCTGATGCAGGGCCGTAAGCCGCCAGATAACGGGTGGGTGCCTGACGAATATGTGAGGAGGTAGAAATCGATATTCGATTACACACACAGGAGAACTCAAAGTGAACAAGGAAAAAAGGAAATAGAAGAAAATTGACATACACAGACACCGACGAAGAAAGCATGAAAATTGCCATTCCACCCAAGAAACTAAAACCACTTCGGTACGTTAACCTAACACCTTTGCTTTCGCGTTCCCCCCAACTTGCACAGTATGACACCGTCCTTGTAACACAAGACACATCAGGTGAACATTAGAATCACGGCACTATCAACCGAACATAACGCAGTACATAACCAACATAGAGCCATCCATACAGTTGGACAAAAACGGGCTGGGGCATTGTGTATTGGTTAGATGGAAAGACATGAAAAATGGACGGCTCTGATTACCATCTTACCGCAAGGCTGCAGGTGCGCTGGTTCGATACCCGTTCACTCGAAGTAAACTGTAATCGTGATCGCTGTTTATCGCCAGATACCGACCATTTAGGTGACGTTTGAGGAATACCGCTTAGTTAATATTTCGTTAGAGACTGATAGGGTGGACGTAGTTTACAATGCGGAAGACAGACCGATGAGTCACGATTTCACAACAGAAAGCTGAGTGAAAGAATATGGGCGTTGAAGCCGAGAAGTAGGTTCGTCTACGATCACAAGCACACTTCCACAATGCAAAATGATGATGAGCCCGCTAGCGCATTGCTGATTGTCTGATCAACTGGAAGGATACAGTTGGTACTTACGAGAAAAACCGTTTATGGTTTGAACGACGAAGATTAGTTGCAAGTACATTTACTATTAACAATATCCACCCAGAGTGACTAGATATTTTGAGGTAATGACGCTCTGAAGTCAGTGTGCAACGAAAACACTACGGTTTCCAGGATGAATTCATACTACGTGCATTTTTCAGCCGTTTTCCAACTATATGTACGATATCTTCGTCTAATCAGATGGACCGATATGGTGAAAACGTGTGAAAATCAGTTCAGTCAAAAATGAATACTTTTTGGCAAAGATGACCTGAGGGATCGACAGGAAGAAACGAGTGATACACATGCGTTGAAGCACAGTCAGTTGAGATCGCGAGTTATGCCCCTTTTACGAGGTAGTTAATCGATGCTACATGATCTTAGCTATTGATTTTTCACGTGTGCGAATATATTCAGAGTCTGTGCAAGCTAAACATTGCAAACCACCTTATTCGACCTTTATGATATTAACTCATCAACATGAGTCATTCACAGCACAGTTCAAAAAATTTGGCGTCCACTTCTCATGCTACTCTTAAGTCTAGTTTCTCTCTGTTTATTATCCCGTATCTTCACATTGTACGTGGTGGGCAATATCACCCATCTTGAGATATGTAGTCCGAAGATCTGATGATTCCCATGAACGCTCGCGTACGTAAGAAGCATGTTTGACTGTTCATGATACTCCGGCGCACACGTCATCATGAATTCGTCTACGTCCACTCATACCGAGTAGAATGACCAATCTAGATAACACCGGTGATACTGAGCCTCTTTGAGCTTGCTTGTTGGTATTATTGTAGCCATTCTCCAGTACAATTAAGCCATTTCATCAGAGGACGCTTCATTTCTTCCTAAATACTCTATTTCCCTATCGTAATACCTTTTTAATCTCGCCATAAAAAAGTGAAGAAAACTGGCGGAATGCCGAGATAGTGATAGCCGAGTTCACAAAAAAATTTCAGTTTTCCAAGACTCTAGCTTTTTGGTTCTTATCTTCGTGCATTGTGTATTTACGGGGGTGAGTAACGATTATTGCACACACGGACTAAGAAACAAAAAACACGTCCCGAAATAAGGAAGAAAGACTAACCATGCAGGTCTCAAGTAAAGGTGACGTGGAGTGTGTAGACAGGTTCGAGCGGAACAGCACATTCATTCCTACGTTCGGTTGACCAGAGCCATAGGAGATCGGATCAATTCCGAGAGACTGGTCAGCAACTTGGGCTCGCCAGAACAATGCACATACCGCTCTGGCTAATTGGATACGATTAGGAGACAGGGTATGCTGATGAATCAATTCCGAGATGGACGGCAACGTAGACTGCCGACTCGACTGAAGGATCCCACCGTCTGCAAGTGGTTCGCACCACAAGGTAAGTAGTGCCTCTAACTGTGGCGCATTTTGCACACAAAATGAGTTGATCAGTGGTCCGACAAACGGATGGTTGACCCCGCCCAAGAGATCGTGCAGTAAACACAAGAACCGCAATTCGGCTAGAACCAGATTGACCCAAGGTCCAATACCAAGGGGTTGAGTGCAAGTGGTAATTTGGTCTGGAATGTCGACAGCAACCGGCAGCTGCGTCGCTGAAGCCTTCATGTGAATGACAAAAAGAAGCGAACAGCGGAAACAATGATTTGCAGAAACTAACAACAAATTTCTTGCGCATGGCTAACGCAATGGTAGTAGTCGTCCGAAAAAATTCGTGATTAATGCGTCTAGATAGTAGTAAAATAGAACAATTATAAATTTGACATTTTTTTAACACCAACAGGTCAATTTTGAGAAAAACCAATAACCTCTAGCAAACTGTCACATCCAGAAACGGTTCGGGAAATCAGTGGGGTCGATAGTGAACAACGAAATCGACGGCTGTGAAACAAAAAAGTTTAAGTGGGTCAGTGTTTTAAATTGTCTTTAAAAAAATATATACAGGGCAACACGTTCCTTATAAAAAAAAAGCAAGATAGTGAAAACCCAAGGAGAAAAAACGCTCAACTATCAGTCACGTTGTAGCGAGTTCATCCAAGGCTGCTGTAACTGATCGCATTTGGACAGCCTGACAGTATCCAGCTCACTAGTACAATCAAACATATTTCCGGTCACGAATTTCGATATTACTTTGGAAAAGAAATAAAAACACATGAATTAAACAAACGTTTCGGACTCACCAGCCAAGATGCCTCTTCCTCACGAATCCACTGAACCAGATGATTGACGTCAGGTAAAACAAACGCCCTCGATAAGACGTCAGCATATGAAGCAATAGCTTTGGCTCCGGACAACGATACACGTGTAGCTGTTTTCAGCCCTGTTTCATCAGGTTCCATTGTCAGTTCAGTCTTGGCCGTAAATTCGAAATCGACGGATAAGTCGGCTTTCTTCAAGTCTGGATATAGACGTTTAGTCGCGGGACTCGGTTCCCATGTGGGAGGAGGAAGCACCAATCGGCTCACCATAGCGAGTATGTCGTGACTCAAAGCAGCTCCTTCACGTAGCTGTTCAATCGATTTCGAAAATGCCATACAGGAATAACTCGTTTCAGGAAATCAATAGGAAATGGAAATATTAAGGTAAATAAACTCTGTAACTCAAGTCTAACTCGCCAATTGCGCAACATGTAGTTATTAATACGTATACTGGAATCTAAAGCCTCGTTATGACAATGGCACGTGTCATCGATACACTGTATTCGTTTCATATCGCCCCATTTTACTGGTTGTGATTACATGACGACAATCAGCTGAAATCGGTTTCCAAGACCCAAACGGGTTCTAACGAGGACATGTTCTTACACTGTACAAATGCAGCCAACTCAGATCGGTTCCTGCACTCTGTACAAGGATTGGATCGACATTTAGGGACCTTCGAGTTGCTACAGAAGGCATGGACAAATTGAACATTTGAATTTAGATTAATGTTGTGGCATCTAAGGTACTCTGAGGGTTACAATATGACAGATGGCATGCAATATTTAGTGCTCCGAACTATGTTGCCAAGACCCTGAGACACCTTCTTTTGTGCTTACTGGTTAGAAGTTATGACAGAAAAGGTCGCCCGTGATATGCCTCGATTTGTCGGATTGGTTAGCAATCCCATACGGGGTTCCGTGTGAGTACGGATGGTGGCCAACACTAAAATGTGATGAGCAATCAGGGAGAATAAATGATCAGATCGCAGATAACAGAAATATGACAAACAAGGTAAATATGACAGGTGAAGAATAAGGGGTCCAAAAACCAACCTTAGAATACTGTTCCAGGGTGCCAAGCAAATTATTTAAAACACCCGTCTGTACGAGCTTCTCACATATCAGAGTGGATTCCGAACACACGTCCCAGAGTTGGAGTACCAAACTGGCAGCTTGACGAAGTGCCTATGGAACAAACAAAATTGTATGGATTGTTTTGGAACATCCGGCTTGTAGAAAAATAACAATGCGGTTTTAAGTACAGTGCCTCAGTCCTAGAGGCCAGGATATGAAAGATTTTCATCCAATTGCATATCATTGATACTACTGGTTGTTTGACAGTAGACAGATTAAATAGCAAAATACCCGGATACACAGCATGTGGTAATGGCGATTACGTAAGCTTACGAACGTCCGTAAAGTCCAAAATTAAAACAGTGATAGTTGGTTATTTCACTAAGCCTGATCCACAGGATGAAGGATATACCGCCGATGCTTAGTGTAACACTGCGCCGACTTTTATGAATGAAACATTTCAGACCACATGGTAAATAACCGGAAGAACAAAACTATCGATATTGATCACCGGGCACATGTTCGGTGAGGCTCACCACAGATGGAGATTTTGAGCAGCCAACAATCCATTTGGTCGATAACAGCAGTCACTGACGCATTATAGAGCTACCCTAGCCAAAATAATCAGGGAGGAATTGTCCGGTTATGCAGCGGACGTGTGAGACAAAATTGAATCAGGAGACTCAACACAACAATTCAGGTGGCTCACTAACTGGTTTCACGAAACTGAAATCCGAGAGAATTACGGAGCATGCTTTCTTTGTCTGTGTCGTATAGAACTGAGATGATGTACAGTCCAATTTCTGTTCGAATGGTGACGTATGTGAACACATCGGCCTAAAACGATGCAAATCAGAATGTGACCATTCACAAGCAACTAACCATCTCGTCTGCAGTGCTCAACTTCACGCAAGTCGACAACTGCGTCACATAGGCCAAAGCACAACCCAACAAATCGACACGCTTTGACGATCTGTCCAGGTGACTCATTGGACCCGAAGAGGAGAGGTCAGAGCAACGCAACAATAGAGCGCAACTGGCCAATAATTCAGCATGAATATGTTGCGCGGGCTCCTCGGGGCTAGGACATAAGTGTGTAAGCTGTAAAACCAATTCGTCCAAGTGGTGTTCAATACGCGGCAACTGAAGCCGATTGGTGGCCGAACGTTTGGAAATACCGGATGAGAGGCAACTGAAGTCAGGAGAGAGGAGTAAATGATTAAGGAAGCTAGAAACAAACAAATACCGTCACATGATGATCGGAAACAAGTTTAAAACATGCGACATGCGTTTGTGAATATAATAACAAAAATCACAGTGAGCGTTTTCAATCTACAACACGTTTCCACTCAACACACACAGAGTGAAATCGAACAACAGATCCGTATGGTTTCGTCGAAAGGTGGTACTCTCCAGGAACAAGTGAGTTTTTATTAACTACAATTCGTTGGCATCCACCTTGTGTTGAGAGAGAGAAAAAATAGGTTAACGCGATTCTGAAACGGGGAGAGAAATCCTTCTGCTATTGACTCATGATCAAACAAATAGAGAAGAGCTAGTGTACAGCGACATTCAGAACCAAATTTCTTCATCAACGTATACCAGCGACATGAGCTACGATGTCCAACTTTCAACTTACCTCACCATACTACTACCACTACAGCATACCACTGGTACCATGGCTACTACAATATCACAACGGTGGTGTTTCATTATCTACTGATCAAAAGAAACATACAGATCACAGTTTTTTATGTGCTCCTCAGATAGATCGTTACATTACCGACTATGGCACATATACACGCCTTGTAAGCCACTCTGCAGGTCCACAAGCTTTCTGAGATCCGGAGTGTGGATAGATAACTTGCAAGCTCCAATTCCATGGAAACTAAGCCTCGTTTCGCAGCGTATTATGTGAACGTCATTGCACTGTATAGGTTAATGAGGTGTCAACGACGGGATAAGGGATAACAGAAAACTCTCCGAAGTGACATTGCAAGCTACCGAGTACTGACTTTTATCCCAGCCTATCAGTGAAACTAATCGAGTCATTTAACATACTTCCAAAACCATAACCGAGGGGTTCACACTGAGCTGTTGATTAAAACATGTCTTACTGCTTCGAAAGCGATGCGAACAATATCATCATGCAGCTCCTCTGTCGAGAACTTTACCACACTAATAAACAACGGCATCCGACTCGAGTTCAGGAAACAAGACTGGAATCGATAACAAACGACCAGGGAGTTTTTTCTAAAAAATCAAGGAAGGACCTTCCTTTTTCGCAAGTTTTGCTAAAAAATATAACCAAAGCGTCCTGTTAACTTAGGAAACGCTTTAATTGAGCTTCACTAACAATGGGGTGTCTGTGATTACCTGGTGGAGAGAGTCTATCAGGACGTTCTCTTTTGGAGATCTAGTGGATATGAATTTATCATTGGTTCACGGATCGAACGTAGACCGAGATACCGAAGCTTAGGATTATCTCAAAAACTTACAAAGGTTCGTAAAAGTTTATCGGTAGCTAGATGAGCTTCCGATTTGAGAGGAGATTTATATTTTGATGTGCAAATTTCACCACACAGGCTTAACAATTGGTCGACCTCCTCAGATTTATTAGGAACAGCCGATTACGTAGTAAATTTATTCATCTTAGGCCACAAATGGGAATGAAATTGCATGGGCATTACTTTTTCTCAGTTAGGATCCACCCAATCCAAAACACAATCGATACGGCACATACGCGGTCATAATTTTGTAAGCTACTTTCTTAGAGTACTCGGATAGGTTACTTGATGTGAATGTCTTTCCCCGGCTGCTTTTCATATGTTTGTCAGTTGTGAAAGTGTGCCGCTGCAAAGTGTTCACATGCTACACCACAGTGTTCGTCTTTTCACGATACTCACGTTTTTCATGACCGTTTCCTCTATGTTTATGAACTACCTGACGAATATTGTTCTCTTATCAGCACATAGACAGAGGTGTATTAGCCTTGGATCGGTCTCCTCCTATACACAACCCAAGCAAGTGGTCCACATCATGGGGGCTATGCTCATATATCAACTGAATCAGAAACCGTGCATGGGGAACGTGTTAACGACCAAACACATGTTAGACAGGGAAAGATTGACCAATTAGTACTCAGCTACTGTCCACTTTAACCTACCATTCCAGAAATTCTGTTCACGTTCTCGGATGGCGTCACTCCGAAAAGTCAGTGATACTCTCGTCTACACTTACATTTAGCATGGATTAACGAACACATATACGAGATACACCAGGAACATATAACAGCACTCATGTATTTTGGACCTGCCACTTCAGCGCTTGTAAACTACCAGGAAATTTTGAATATGGTTGTTTTAATCTTCTAGTGTTAAGATGACGGTCTAAAAGTCAGTGTGATTGTGTAACATGGAACGAAATTGATAAGTGAATCATCTGCACATATCAAAACTAGGTAACCCACCAAGTAGTAGTCAGCTATGGGAAATTTACAAATACTTGGCATCAGTATCAAGTTTTGTGGCGTTCACTGCGGACTGGTCATGCTTTGTTCCCAGTCAATTATAGACCTGACCAGATGTGACCCAATCTGTCACATGCTAATGCAACATGCAAATGCGCAGGGTTGCTTGTATTCTGTTTAGCATGATATGGGAGACATGACCTTGAACTGCACTTTTCTGATCGTCTTCGACGGCTATCTTCGATTTACAAGCCATTCTTAGACGAACAACGAGATGGTTATTGGTTGACACCCTACTACTACGTAGTTGGTAATTACGACCTAGTGTGGCTTCATGATCCCGTAAACGAAGTCTCATACAGCCAGTTTCCCAGTTCACTTACCACAGATGGTGTGATAAAACGGAGGTGAGACAAGTGCCCAGTTGCGCAGCCAGAGCGAACGATCCATGAACAGCAGCCGAGCTGTCGTTCTACGTAAACGAGATAATGAAAGAAATACGGAACTATTTAAATGAAACCCATTGTCGACGCATGCCAACTTCATAGCTGAGTACACTCTCACTTTTCTGAAAACGAAAGGCCTTGATCAATGGGAAAAATGTGACCATCGGTACTAAGAGCATAGATGATAGCCACTTAGCGGCCGAAATAAAGAACAAAACTAATCCGCTATAAATTGGAAGATATGGGAGAATGGAACCATCGTGCATATGTGATACATACTTACTAGTTACAGGAGACAGACACTGATGGCCGGGAAAAAATGGTTAAACTAAACAGTTCATCTGAGGTGTTTAAATGAGCATAACGTGAGGCAAGTAATCAAATTTAGGGTTTTTTCATCATTATTGGGATTATCGTAAACGAACGGAATGTTCACGATATTCAATCACGCCATAGTCAATTGTCGACGGCTAATCACTCACAAATTCGACCACCGAATCAGGTCCGAGAAAAGGTTCGGGAATAGCATGAAATCATAAGGCAAAATTCAAAGATCCGGAAGATAAACATTAATTTGGATGCATCCTAATATTTCACTAGCGAGTAAGGGCTGCGTAGTCAACAGTTGTGTGATTATTTACCATAGTGTTAGCAAAACTGTAGCGAACACTGGAGTCATCCATTGTGATTTCAGTAGTAGCAGAGCAGCTCAGAATTAAATCGTGCGCTTCATAAAATGCTTTCACACGCCACCTAAACACACTGTACACCATCATCATCAAGCACAGAGTGTGCTTCGCAATGATGCTTAACTACCAAATAACCATGAAGACAAAAGAGCAGACTCTAGCCAAGAAAAAGAAAGGAATGGAAACGATTGTCTACACATGACCATACAGCGTCTCAGTGCTTACACCCTGTAAACAAAACTACTCGGGCAATAAGCGAAAGTATATCATCATCAGCAAGGATGACTCCCCAAAGTTTTCACTAGCCAGCGTAGCTAATAACGAATCCATCTCACACGAAAAAATCAATTAAGCAACGATAACATGCAAGCCAATACGACCGATTAGTCGCCATCTCATTTAAGGACCCAAGATACTGACTCCGTGGGTACGGAAGATCTTAGCCCAGGAGAGGAAGCGGATTTACAATGAGCGACCTCTGTGAAAGAAACCTCATCTCTCTACGCCAGATCATCATCTACCGACTCCACATCCTACGCCAGTCGAACGCGTAATTAACAGTGTTCGGTGCAGTAGAACACAACCTAACTATCAAAGTCTATGCACACTTCGAGGTCCGATAAAAGAGATCGACAACAGCAAACATCCACTTGCCAATCTTTTCGTTATTTAACAGTTGGTGCAATTCGATGCCAGCGATCGAACGCAGATGAGGATGACCAAACACCTTAAGATGGTCCACTTCTCTTACCCCGAGCAGGCAGGTACCATAGACATGCGTGATCTTTAAGCTACGGTTCGCTGCCATCAGAGATGTCCTAGGTAGACGAACAACGCCACAGCCATAGAGATGCAAGATCGTATTTCATTTTCTACCGCCATTGCTCTCGCAACTTTCTCAGTAAACAAACCAATCAACAACTTCACTATGCAACATTAAATCCACATCACAGTAGTCTGGCGAAAGCACTTTGTACTATGATATTGCAAAGCACTTTCTGAAGCGTTTAGCTGCTCGCGGAATGACGTATGACATTATTTGTGCTACCAGAAAATTGTGAGACAATAAAACTCTGTCGTTTGCACAGTCGAGATCGACTGATCTCCCATCAGGTGGAACATCCACGTCGCCAATTTGAGTGCCAGAGACAGTTCTCCATTAGTTTGTGTATGGCAAAATTAAACAAAAATGTTGAAACTTTGTGATTATATTCCAAAGTGGTATATACATAGGTATTATGTATTCTAAGTTAAAGGTTGCTTCGAGATTAGAATAGTAGCACTTTGGATTGGATTTCGGTGCGTTTGCCAAAGTGACCGAGAAATGAGCCAAAGTTGGTGCTTCATCTTGAGCTGTTCAATCAAACTCATTAGACGGGGCTAGACGTGATCACCATGCAAGAGCCACCAGTTTGTTTGAGTTGAGCAAAATAAAACATGAGATATCGCGGTATTATACAACAGTCCTCTCAGAGAACCGGACTATTATACAATATAGCTAATTCGCTTTTCCCGTTCATCCAGACCTCTCTCCATACATATGAGTTCGAAATCCCTTTGAAATATATTCATGAAGCACTGATTACAACAACATGGTGGAATCAAAACCACACCTCAATCAAACGTATCAGTTCACTTTTGGTGGGAACAAACAGTTCATACTGACGCTCCAGCTACTCTAGTAGCGACAATGGAGAGTTACCACAAAACGCCCGTCGGTGTCTACGTAGTTATCACTATTTAATCTGTTTCCCGCTGTCTCCATGCTTCAATATAACGTAGCTATGCTTCTTGTGTTTACCGTGCACCGTGTTGATCCGGAAAATACATGACGAGTTGCCTTCTATTTGTCTGATCAAGACTGAACGAGAGCACCTACAGTAGCGTGGCTAGAAAGTGAGACCGCTCCTAAAATTACTCGTCGGTATTCTCTCTGTAAAAAGCGACCTTGTGTATGACGGAAGTGGCAATATACTGCTTGTTACCAGCCAACTGAACATACCGTCAAACGAAGACATTGCAAAAGTGTTCCGATCAACGAATCTACATTGAGAGTCGGAAAAACGAATGAAGAGCTGTTTGAAGAACGTTCCAACATTTTCAGCTGAATCATGAGTAGACATTTCCAACGACAGGTTGCATCATGTAGAGAGGACAAATAAGATTGCCACATCAATTCGCGGTCAACGACCATCTCTTTTTCAACGCCAGACGGAGATTCTTCACTCATGAATTGCAAGCGTTTGGCAACTAGCTGGAAAGGAAAGTATCAATTTACCAAACTATTTACGAATAGTGCTTCAAGGTAAGCATCTCCAACGAAATTTGGATAAAAGTTGTCACGTCCGGAAACACTAAGAAAATTTACATAACCCAGTTGTCCCTGGACAAGAACTCCGATCTCATAAGGATCATTCAACAGAAGTTACCACGTTGTGAGGAATAACCAAAATTCCACAAAAAATTATAGTTCAGAAAAGCCACCCTCCTAACTAATTGAATAATCTCCTATCCGTACAACGACTACTACTTATGTTCGAAGTCTGTCCAAGAAGAACTCCACTTACTTTGACCAGATAGGAATGGGTGCATTCGACATAAAATCTTCGGCAAACAAGCAGCAAACTTTCGTTCACTCCTTACAAGGAGTCATAATTTGTTGTTTTAGGTAATGAGAAAACAGGCTGATAGCTTCATATTCTACTACAGTGTGTGTGTGTGAACTAATGTGGTTAATGAACAACGGTCACTTCACACTGCTCAACCCGGATAATGAAAAGACCGACTATTAGCCGACTTAACCAGCCCGTTCGCAAACCGAACGCACAGGACAGGGACGTCCCCATCCCGCTACAGCATCCTCACATATACCATTGCTCGTTCAGGAGAAACAGCCGACAGGTATGAAACTTGGTAGTTGTGTTTAAAAAACAGGGTTAAATAACTTGTAAACACCCTCAAGATAAACTATTATCTTAACCGCACGCCGCATTTTAGGTCACCGCAGAGAGCGACATCTTTAGGACAGCCGAGTATCGCATTCCCGAGGAGTGGTTGACACAAAAACAAAGCACTGTATACCGAGAAAGTGCTGAGTACATTTGTGAAGTCTGGACCAACCATTATTGGTAACCAGATGAATAAGACCACAATGCGCTGCTACAAAACCTGAACTGTAAACACTAAGATTCCGATATGAGAATAGTATGTCGGATGTTCTGTTGAGCACAACACTCACTGCAGAAAAACAGTGTTGAGAGTTAATAGTATCACTGTCATCAGTAAAACGAAAGTGGCTAGCTAAGCAAAGAATAACATGTAACCACATGCTGGTTGAGTTGTCTTGTAGGACGTCATAATAGCCACTGGTTAGAAAAAACCAACCCGGAATGCAGAAAGTCATCTGGATTAGGCGGTTTAAACGATATAAGTCAACATTACTGATGGCAGAACGGACTAAATTTATATAACGTATGAACACAGTCCTTCAACTTCAACTTACCCGAAACCACGCAACGTAAGCGTCTTCTTTATTCAAACGTTTTATTATGTCGAGGAGAGCACCATTTAATTGGTCAACAGGTTGTCCCAAGCTAAGAACACATAGGTGAGGGGCCAGAATTAGTGAACGCATCCACGTGAGTTGACAAATACGAACTAGAACCCTCACCTACAGACAATCATCACCTCGAATTACATGATTAAGCATAGATACATGTAGTGATAAATCAATCCTTAAAAATAACTTTAAATACATCTACGTGATAGGGTGCAGAGAACAGAGAAGCCGCAAGCAAACATCCAAGCAGTCCCTCAAGAGATACAACCAAACATGTTAATATGTTTTACAGATTTGGTTAGTAAGATGTGTTTTTCGTTTGTCATCCTTATTCGAGAAAACGGTTCCCATACAGCATCCTTTGGATAAACTGTATAAACCTGTCATTCATCTGAATAATGTAAGTGAAGATCGCGAACGAAATATCCTCGTGGGATACATCATAGGTGGCACTTATCAAATTTATACGAAAGTCATCGCCCCAAAAATTGATCAGAAATTCCAACTGAAAAACTATAAATCGGGGCTGCATGAGCGTCGATTTCAACCGAAATACACTTGCGAGATGCAATCACCGGCTTGTTGAGCCAACCTGCATCTTCCTAATAAAACCGTGAAACGCGTTTACAACGGCGTGTATCAAGGGCGAAGAAAACTCCGAAGTTGTCTGCTGAACCAACAAACTGTCAATAAACAAGTTCGATTGATGATCACACGTCGCGAACAAATTGTGAACAACAACAACAACAACAAATTGTGAACAACCGAATGTGGCTGCTCCCGAAAGCCTTTCCTTCACTGGAGGTTCGGTGACAATCGGAGTGGATGAAATGCGATTAAAAATCTGATTCGGTTCAATAATTCACACGAAAGAATTTGACGAAAACAAACAGCCAAGTGTTAGATGCCTTAGGCATGATCAGATAGTTCACATCTCATCCCTTGTTAAGGTAATAACTATGCACAGCGAGCAGGCATAGCAACAGCGGTGATGAATGCAAGCTTCAAACGTAAGGCCAAAATGATTAGGACTTGAAAATGGATGTGTACAAAATAACGGTTTACGAAACATCTTAAGCATTACAGTTAGCTCATTTCAAAGGGATGATTAACGACTTTTTGGAAAGGACAAATGTCCAAAACAATACCACCTGGGAGAATGTAACATGAGAAATATTCGTCGGGAAATTACATAAATGTAGCTGAGACGATAACAAGGGGAAATCGCGTACAAGTAACCGATAAGGATGTTGCACTGTTGTTGCCTTCTCACCTGTACGCATTGAACAGTGCCAGTCCGAGTACACTAATCACATGCCCACACAATTCGTTCTCCACATTCGACAGTCCTACCTATGAGGACGAAAAAAACATTATCC
This sequence comes from Paragonimus westermani, assembly GCA_008508345.1. NCBI lineage: Eukaryota > Metazoa > Platyhelminthes > Trematoda > Plagiorchiida > Troglotrematidae > Paragonimus > Paragonimus westermani. The sequence continues at coordinate 48,196 of QNGE01003175.1, forward strand.
GAACACGTGGCAATAAGAAACAATCAAGCCGGCTGAAGGGAATTAAGGGAAAATGGCAACGAGATATTCTGCACAAAAATTAGACGATGCGGAAGCGATCAAAGCTGATGCCAAATTGACACTGCAATTGTCTCGCAAATATATACCGCCGAAGTGAGGATGTGGTCAACCATCAAGCTCTGTGTTGGACAGAATTTTTAAAAAAGGTGGATAGGAATTCGCGTGCTGTAAACAGGTAAGTTAAATATACGAAACAATATCGACTGGATCGAAAATTTTGTCCCGATAATCAAGGAAAATAATTATTTGTCGCTCGGACATACAGCTCCAAAGTACGATCCTGCTAATCACACAGCTGTTCACAAGCATATGAAACAGCGAGGATAATGAGTTTAGCAACAACAAGTACGACACTACCATGCATGAAATTTTAACATCAGTGACATCCCAGAATTTACGCTTGAAAAGCAATAACTGGCACGGGAATTAAACAGGATGGTAAACGTACTCAACTTCTTCCGCCTAACCACTCTGTCGAAGTTCAGCAACTCATGCTGGGCAAAATAAGTGACCGGTTTAGTCTTATTTTATGATTGCGGGGTTTCAAATACAATACTCTTTATCGCAAACAATCCCCCGAGATTGCGGATCGTTCTATCAATTTGGACAGCGCCAGCATCCGCCTGTAGTATCACTGAAGAAAAATCAGCAAGATTGGTGAAACTACGTCACTTTCAACATCTGTGATTGCCTTTGAAGGGATACGTAATATTTGTGCGCACTCCATTTTATGTAACAAATCGGAAAGGTGATCTATTAATTATAGACACACGAGGAGGTTTGCAATGTTTGATGGCCACCATTTCCGTCATTTAGTCAGCATTAAACGGAACAGCAGTTCTCCTGGTGATTACTTGAAGAACTCACAATGGGCTGTCAACCGACCAGTTAATACAAACGACAGACCGTGATGGTAGATTACTTCCTCTGTATGCCGACTAAGAGTCTGTTGCACTGGACACTAATCATTAAGACCACGAACGAATGAACAAAACAGAGACGATTAGGTAACGGCGTGCCTACGAAAGTCGATAGCTACGCTGAACAAAATCAGTATACGTTGCTGCTAGGTTGGAATCCTAGTGAATGTTCAAATCGTTGAGTGAAATGCTATCAGGCATGGCAGTGAGCCACCGTCAACGGTATGTTTGTAGCTAGACCACTGATACCCGTTTACCTTAGTTCAGTAAGATTGTATCCCATATGTTATATAATTATGGGTGTGTATACTGAACAGCATGACATTATTGTACACACCAACACTACCGCGATTAACGGCGGCTCGAGTCACAGTGCCACCTGGTCAAGTCCATCGTCACTGAGACGTGTATGGGCGGCTGTTTCATGTGTGCAGCCTGGCAAGTAGCACCCATCAATCACATTTAGCAAAAAAGTCGAAGCATTCAGAGCCAGCGAACAATTCACTGCCTTGCTGTCTTACAAAGTGCTTCAACAGGATCTATGACAAGCAGTCACTAACAACCTCGCACGGTTAATCTACTACTAGGCATGCCAGATTGCAACGCTCAATAGAAACGCAAAAATTTACCACCCGTTAAACTCAAGAAACATGAAACAAAGTAGATTCAAATTAGGGGTGTGAAACGCCCGTTCTCATCGTACATCGCCAACGTACGGAAAGACGTAGATAAAAGGCTGCTGAATACAACAGGCTTTGAGAAGATACAAAAGTGACTGTGAGGTACGACTATAATCAACTCAGGGCATGAATGTGTGGTCAATCAGCATCGTGCTTCAAGCTGAATGGGCACACTTTCATCTGCCGTTAACGTTTACAAAATGCAAGCAATCAGTCAAACGTATACGGGACGTCCAGTTTCTGCTGGACACGAAATGTGAATACAGTACTCACAGAAAGCTCTTCAAATCTACTGTCGAAGGCACACAAGATCGATAGTTGTGTTGGGGTACAAAACGAACGAAGTGTTCAGTGTACGAATCAAGAGGCCTCTTTACCAAATGTCCACAATGGTAAATAGGACGGCAGGTTATACGACTAAGAGATCAAGTTTACGACAAGTAACTGTAAGATGATTAATGAAGACGTTTATCGAATCGGAACGCGAAGCCACTCCATACGTCGACGTCTGGGTAAACTATTACCGCGCAAATTGACTCCCTCGTATTTTCTGTGATGAAGTAGGAACTATGAAGATACCGAAGCAAACAGCAACCATCTTGATAAGATCATATTTAAATGCTCTTTTGTTCACCTTCTAGTTGCAGTACGTTTGCCGAGACTAACTGTTTCTTTAAGTACATGCCCTGGAAACATCTAACCAACCCTGACAATGACGATATACTCACGACCACAACGTCTTTCGTGTGCGCAGTGTTCCCCATGTACCATATACTACTAGGAAAACACCGCACTGACGATATGCATGTTGAAAGCAAACAAAGTTTTCATAATCAACAACAGCAGGAACACGACAGGATAGCACGCCTTACCTTCTCTGTTTTCACCCGACTGAGTAAAACAAACATCGGACCGGTGAACAATTGCCAGAAGTCAGACCTAGTGCAAACAGACAACGGGAATACGAAACATAAATCAAAATTCTCCCGGAGGAATGGAAATCATTAAAATGGACGTTCACAAGCAACAAAGCACCGCAGAGAAAGAGGCGTTATCCCAGAAGCACATGTCTCAGGAAAGTAGTAGTCCTGGCTAGTCGACAACTGTCAAATCTCTAAAGAGGACCCACAAGGCTGCACAGCTTAGGCTGACCCAACGAGTCTAGGATTTTCAAGTGGCTTGAATACAGTGACGAGCTAGCACAACAAAAAGTTTGACAAACAGTACGACCAGAACGCTAGAACACCGAATTCTGAGAAGCACAGCCGAGTGTACCCCTGGTCGAGCGTGAGAACGTACAACTAATGTCATTCGTACCTATGTACTTATGTACAGTTCAACCAAGCTGGCAATCAGTGGCAACGATGTCAAGTGACACATTCATGGGTTTGCAAGCTCACGTCCGGGTGCACAAGAATGTCTCTGTCATGATCGAAGGAGCACACTCACACCAAATCATAAGTTGGTGTAAGCAAAGAAAATGAACGGTTTGAAATAGTTCTAGAAGTGAAATCATACAACCAAATTTCCCGACGGTGCTGTACATAATTAAGGTTGGGAAAATCGATGGTCATTAAAAATAAAGTGCACCTCCAATCAGTATTCCATTTAGGTTGCATGCAGTTCTGTGGACAGACTGAGTGCTAATTCAATAACAGATGAGGGAAAAGTCGAATAAAATGTACACTAGCCAGAAAAAGAAGACTTCACACCAAGTGCAGTTCTACCGTTTACGTCTTCGGGTTTTTATGATAAGTGGAGAGGGTCAAGATAACAAAACAGAACATTTTTAGCTATATCGCTCAGTCTCTATCATGCGACACAGCGTTTTAAGGTGGATAGAACAAAAAGAGGTCAGTCTCAATATCGACCTTTTCATATTTGCATGAAAAACTGTGAGCTGCTCCTGTGCTTTCTATACACTCACACTCAAACTGCACAAATGAGCCCCAATAAGGCAGGTGCTGGAAACGAATGTGAGCTGTGTTCCAGTCAAACAGATTCGCTTCAAATGAGGTCATCTGTTCGCAACGTAGGCCATCTAATCAAATCGCTGTTCACAGAGCATCACTGAACAGAGCTGTGCACACATTATCGGGGCAGAGCATCTGCGTTTTGCAAACGCAGAGCAGTGTCATGCGCACGGGCGAGTCACACACTTTGTCCTTCAGATGTCATGGCAAGGTGAAAAACAAAAGCCAACCGACCTTTGGCGAAACTTAGAGATCTCTCCTTACACACTATCGCCAGCTGTTACACAGTTCTCAAAGTAAGGCAAACGTCCTCTCAAAAGCAAACTGACAACACCCACGAGGAGCGCAACCACAAGCTTCTGATATTCTTAGAGACATTTTACAATCCGATGAGGGAAAAGCACAGATCACATCGTGGTGGTTCAAAAGCCAACAGGTTGAACACGTCTTAAACTACTGCTGTACGTTCCACGATCACAGCCATATCGTGAAAACAGTTTAACTCCGTCAGTCTGTTTCCTGATAGGAACTCCACACCACAATTGAGCAGACCATCTACAACACTGTGCAAGATGGCAAAGTTGGAGAGAACAGAGAAAATAGGGCAATCGTGTCAAACTTTGTATTAGATGGCAACAGATATCTATAAGCACGAGGTCTGATTGAACAGTCTTGCGACCATGCCATGAAGACAAGCACGTATGAACACAAGAACAACGGAGGGAGTAACAGTAAGAATCTCACAAACGAATTCGCCATGCACTCCTTTGATCACATTTGAAATGGTGTGGATTAGGCCATAGCCAAAATACACACAAAATACGGTTGTAAGATCTAGACTTACAGAGTTAAGGATATTAGCCGAATACCCGTCTTTGACAAACCTAGTCTCAGAGAAGTCGCTCATAAATCAGATGAAAACACTGGAAATAACACGAAAGTTGTCTATGCCGAACATCAGTCTAGCAAGTAGATGCAGATGGAGTTGATATTCAGCTACCTTAATCAGAAAAGAAAGCACCGGCGTCATATGATCTAGGTGGAGGAAACACAAAAACATTTATTGTCAAAGGGAATTTAGTCAAAATAATATATGCAGTCGACTGTCACCCACTGTTGTTCAACAGAGGCGTTTCAAAGCTATCTTGTGGAATAAAACTCACCGTGACTCCAATGATGTAATGCAACCATGCACATCCTGTAAATACAAGGCTGCAATAAGTTTAGCCACGCTCCAGCAGAGAAGAACGCTCACATGGTCCATCACTCCTGATTGAGGCGTATTCTAAAATATAGTTGCCAATCGGGTTGAAAAAAAACAGCGTACATAAACTAATGGTTGGTTATGTTGCGTCTATGATTGCCAGCTCTGAACCTGGTCAGAGGCCAGTGTGACTCAACAAGCAAAACCAGTTGTACGGCTGGATTTCGGGCCAACAAACTAACAACGCAACAAAACGAGCAAAATGTAATGCTATACGTTTCAAACCAATAGGGGTTATCTTCGTCGGCACAGTCGTGAAAGGAATTCCACTGGGACACCAATCCCAAACTATTTGGTTGTATTCACATATAATATTTGGTGCGGACAGACTCAAACAAACAGCCAGAAGATTCTGACTATAACAAACGATGTTTCCAGAGTTTTTCAGTAACCTGAGAGAGCGTTCCGAACCTATGGGTTGTAATTTCCAGGATACATGGTGCACGAGGTACTCGTGAATATTGTTATGGGTCCTTACCAGTGCATATGGTCGACGAGGACGTTTTTGTTTGAAAAAAGAATCAGTGCACACATAGTCGACAACACAGTGCAATGTAATATGTAGTTTCAAAGACGTAAGCGCTACCCTGAAAACATCAGGAAGTCATATCAGGCCAATTCAGGAGTAAAGAACAAAGAGAACAACGCTATATCCCTTACGTGACAATTACACAATTTTTCATAGCTGGATGTTACTTTGCAAAAAAATGGACTTCGGCTGAACATAAAACTTGCACATAAACAAACAATTTTGAACAAGCCAATTTTCTTCCGAAAACATAACAGGCTAAGGTTGATAAAATGAATTCGATTAATCAGTTTTCCATGGCAACCTTGACAGCACAGTGCATGTTCAGAATACGACCAACTAAACAGTATGAGCAGACAATACCTAGGTAGTGTATTTCCAAAAATTAAAGGCCGAGATTTAAACAACTAGCCCTGCTTCCATGAGACAATCGCCATGTTCTAACCAGAGCAACACTCTAATGCTTCTTTTCGAAAGAGGCTATGTGAACGTGAAAATTATGATCAAATGTAACTACCGTTCAATTAAAATCAGCCGAGTCCCTGACAACTTGACAGATATCTAGGTAGGTGAAATTATTAACAATCTGAAACAAACTGATAGAAATAAGTAAAAAAACAAATCCAGGTAAATCCACCTCTTCGGAAGCTCAAAGCGAACCCCATGCAAATCGTTCAAGTTTACATATCAAAAATAGCAGACCACATTGATAATCACACTAATGAGTGAAAACTACCTTGATACTTTTCAGAACTTCAATGCAACAATCCAAACAGTCTGGTGAGGTGTTCTGCTGATCCTCCTGTTGCACGTTCGTCAACTGCATTCCAAACCATGGTTCCTCAATCGTCCCGAGGACATTCCGTGGTCTAAATGTGGTGTGCGATGTAAGCAGAAGACGCAAAAGTCCATTTACACGGCTGCCGCGTCCTTTAGAGTTCGTGGATGAATCACCAGTACAAAGTACACTTTCTGCAATCAGATCGAAAAGGTCTGCACGCACGATTTGGTCGTCTATGCTGGAACAAAGGCGACGAAGAACTGCGCGACGAATATGCGGATCTGGCTGAGGTTCTAAACAGTCGACTAGACAGATGTCTGTATACTGTTGCGAAAATGGACAGAAATGAGGACAATTTCGGAAAAACAGTTAGATTCGCATGAACAACGTCGTATATGTAGGGACTAAAGAAAGGATGAGGGACGAGCAAAATCAGTCAGCAGTTTTACAAATTCTAGACGTATTTAATAAAAATGTGCGTGCAAATCCAATTTACCAGGATTTTTTTCCGGGATTCCCCCATAACCGAACGGTTTTAACGGATATAACGATACAATGTTCAAATCAACCATCTGGGAGATCTGAAATTGGGTATGTCATTCACTAGATTACCTGTAACCTGCACAGTGGTACATCCCATTTATAAAAACACGGTCTACCCCCGAAAGCATCAATGCTAGGTTTAGACAACCTTCATGCATTTCAGTGGCACATCAATTAGATCAAAAGAAGCATCTCAGTCGCAACGAACTCCACGAGTCAATTCATCTGAAATCAACGAATCGTACTCTGAATATAAAAAGTGACGCATATCTAGGTCTTAGTAGGCTTAAACACTAGTTAAACAAAACAGGAAAACCACTATAGCTGGTGTCTTCACTTGAGTAAGCCACTTGAGAAGTGACGTTGCGGCGCGAGGAACTCCCACACAGTACGAATAATCCAAATATCGAAACAATACGGCCACATAGTGGTCGCGTGTGGACGTTCGGAAGATCCAATGGCGAACCAGACTCAACAGACTGGGATGGGCTTGCGCGATGGTGGTGGTGGTGCTGGTAATGATGTTGGAACTGCAGTGTTCCAGCTGTAGCAGGCGATGCACCAAGGTCAGTGCGAGCCAAACACACCGAGCCAGCCTACCATCGGTCGATTGTGAGCAAATGCGTGTTTCGGATTGAGAAGTGAGGGCGAATCTGAATGTGGCAGGTCAAACAATGAACAAACCAGGGAAGTCAGGAAATGCAAGCAGAACACAACGCCGAATTAGAATAACTGCACCTCAGGTTGAAAAGCACACACGCCAACACACTCCATTATATTAGAAACAAGTCCCTGAACAGGAGAAGTTAACCAAGTTTGTGTACACAGAGTAACCGGTTCTAAAATTCTGTGTACACTTCAAATTAAAAGTCTTAATCTTGCTGTAACTTATTTGGCCAACACTGAGATAGACTCTAACTACTCACGTAAGTTTGATTACAAAAGTAGCAGTCTGACATGCCCGAATAAGTTTGAAACAAATAAACCAGTGAAGTTGTACGCAATGCGAATACCCTCAGTTAGTTCACGCAATCAGGTCGATTATGGATGAACAAACCAGCCCGCAAACAACGTCTATTAATATAAAAAAATCTCTCGGCAAGAACATGCGGACAAAGGTCGAAATAATACTTATTGATATGCATAGCGTAAAAAAACGTTAAATTACCGTTGTTTGGAGATGTGACAAATGTACGGTGAGACAATGGTCGGCCTCCAGATCGCAGGTAATGAGATGGAAATTCGATACACACGAAAGCCGGCTTCAGTTACAGATATCCAATAATGGTCTAGCTCACATTCAAAACATGATATATAAAAAAGTAGTGGCGTACACAACGTGATTTATCAGCCAAGCTGGGCGAAGCGGGAGCAGATGGCGACAGCCCTACTACAATATTTTGTTAATGATACACTACTCATACGTCTTCAGTAGCTGCGAATTACAATCAACAGCCTGATAAATGGAATTCAAGTATGAAACAAATTTGTGAGCGCGTTCGAAATTTAAGCTCGTTTGTTTTGTCTGACCGTTAGTTTGTACACAATAATTAAATTTTCGAGAAGCTATTTGTTGCTGGCATGCATTCGCGCTGGGAAACAAAACCATGCGCATGACAAGGGTTCATTCAAACGAACTGTAATCCAATTGCGTCCGCGAGAGCACACAGTCAAAGTACATATTGAGTAACAACGCAAACCTGTGCAACCTTATAGAAAAGAATGCTGACGACACATCAAGAAAGAAGTTATATTGTTGTTGGAAAAGTTCGAGCAAATCCATAAGACTACAATATCTACCGTGGCGGACAGCGCCATCAGTTGCAGACAATATACACATCAGATCACATATTTGCATACCCGTGCTCCAATACTCGGAACTGTGTCAGCAATGCATGCAGAGGAATTGAGGATAGGGATAGCAAACAACCCAGTGCTGCACTGTTGTTCAACAGGAGATATAAAGTCAGCTTTTGCACTTTGATAATCGGATGACGTTGGTGGTGCCGATGAAAACCTGAAACCGTGTGCGAACCAATGAGGTCGATGGGTCTCAGATACGTCACCCTGTCGCAGCTCTCATCCGAGTTCGTACAGTCAGGGTCATCGGGTGAGTTTGTGGTCAAAATCTCCGTAAGAAGAACGAGACAGCGCTCCGCTATGCAGGATGAAAAAGGTGATGAGCAACGCGTCAGTATTCACATCTCAGTACAGTATTGGCCAAAAACGTCACACAAAAACATGGTTGGTAGTCGGTACTTATAAAACCCACACATCTCTTTTTAAACACTAGTTTTCAACATGCATCGTTAAATATTGGTTAAAGCCACCGTTGTCCATAATAGGGCAGCTCGACACACAGTAAAATATAACGAGCAACCAAACGATACACGTTTAGTGATCAAGGTCAGCTAAGGCACACTCAAGGCTGATGTGGGCTGATTCATATTTTTGGCGGACGGTTTTTAGTGCGCCTCAAGTTGAACAGAAGGCATAAGGTATAAGCTTCGAGCAGGCAGATTGAGAAGTTGGATTGTAAAAGTATAAACATCTTCACTGACCACACTAGGACAGAGAATATCAGACCCTTCGATACGGAACGTTCGCAACAACCCGTTTTACTTCCTGACAGAACACTGGTTATATACAGTAACGTTATCGTTTGTCCGAACACACTGATAAAGTAGAGCGATCCCTGTTGTGTACCTTTTGCCACTGAAAACAAAAAGTTGCTCACCTCGTGCTTGGACATAAATGGCAACCACTTCAATCATAAGGGCTATGGCGTAACCTGTGCATTATAGTGCGTGGAAAAATCATCCTATCATCCAAGGTTGTAGTGGCGCGTTCAGGACGATGCGTTGGCACAGTGCTCTTTGGCCACGTAAACACGAGGCGCATCAGAAATCGAATGTGTCCTCACCCACATATTTATATATAATATGACAAAGTGGCTCACGTACCACACCAAATAAAAAACTTGAACAGCATGTGTGATGAAGAAAATCAGAGGAAAATGTACTTTTAAAAATGAGGAGATTCGTAACACCAGCCCAGCTGTACTCCACTGTTCGCCATACAAGATAGCGTTTTCAAACCGAAGGTGTTTCCTGCCTCTTGGAACCGAGCCAGGCAGCCTGGAACGCCCTACTATAGCAAACTTCAGCATCAACGCCTTCATACACCGAACCTAAGTCATATGCCTCTCCAAACCTACCTCACAGCTTGCAAACGAAACACGATGTCGCAACCAGTGAGTTGACACTCATCAGATGGGGGTCAAGCCAACGAAGATTGTGAGATGAAATCTTCATGTGCAGAAGCCCACAGTCCATCTTTCCAGAATAAGTGACGAACTCCGTCACTGCTGGCTCGATGCTGCCGTCACACGTCACCAAGACTTCAAATAAAGTAACGGTTAAAAACAGACACTTTATGTAGAATCTCTGGGCGAACTATCAAAGTTTTGTAACCAAACAATGGAGCTGTTTATGCCACAGCGTTACAAATATGGTCCTTCGTTGGAAGAATGTGATCAAGTCACTAGTCGTGTAAGTTAACAGACGCCATCTCCGCCCTACTTGCGATCTCGTCATATCAGCTCAGCCGCAGCTCCTGAGTTATATGAACTTCTTGACTACTTCCAACAGCTTACAAACAAGGTCAAGAGCAGGCATACAGTCTTGCCAGTCTTGCAACAGTACCTTACACACGGTGAATGCGTAAAGCTCATACTAAACTGGTAAACTGGAGCCAACAAGACATCCTGAGGCCCTCGTGGACCCTCGCAAATTGCAGCAGTCACCTATACACTCTAGACTTTGAGATCTAGTGTGTGGGAACATGTCCACGCCACGGAATTCGCAGTTAGTAACAGCGCACTTTGGGATCTCGTCTGTTGTGAAGTTGAACCGGGAGGAGAACCAGACAACGTTGTCGCACCTCACTTGAAATGATGAACGTCGGACATCTGTTGCCAAAAACTTCAACTCAGCCGGTGTCTAACAGCAAATCGTTAATGTATTTCCCGGTCAAATGCTTCCTTGATAGAAAGTCTCAGATTACGGCGTTGTTAACCGAATAAGACAACTATCAACCTTCATCACGTGATCGACATTCTAATTAAAAACGACGATGACAGTGGTTTCAGCGTGAATTAACTGTCATGTGATTAAGCCCGTCCTGGCAAGAAGATGTGAAATGACTGATTCGGAAAGATGGGAGATTCCAACATTCTATCAGATGTAGCCGAACCTCCCACATAGAAGTAGCCGTTCTCTCGTGAAACGCAACAAATGTGTTGAAACAGTGTTCTGTCAAGAAATTGTATTCCCCTAACAATTTGAAGAAATGAAAGAGAATAAGAATTGTTCCGACGTCCGACGATAATCATCAGTGTATTGATAACGCCAGGGTCAGTTCACTCACTCCAAAAATTGACCTGTTCTTCACGAGCTCAGCGGACGCCTAGTATTAATGCGTCCGGTGAAGCACATTTCCTCCGTTCAAAGTGTACATCAATGGTAGTTCAATGCATGCGTTTAAGCTCACAATAAGCGAGGCATTATCTTCTGCTGAGTGAACAAAATGGATTTGCTTCAAGTCTTCTACTTCAGACATGGCGCAAGTTTTGCGCCCGTTATATAGTGGTATATAGTAGTGGCCGACCGCTGTTTCTTACAGAGATGTTCCCTCGATCGCTCCCAATTTTACACTCCACACAGTCAGTGAACAGTGACTATGTCAAAACCTCTGTAATCCAATAAATACTTAGGCTGTTCGAAGCATTGGAGTAGTTCAATACTTCAGTCTTCAATCAGCAAGATGACGGATTGCCGTAGCTCTGATTTCACATAACTAACTTTAAAAATCAGACACATCCTAAGTGGTGGATTTTTGTTAGACGCGACACTGGACTGTCTCGCCGAGACTCAAAAAGGTCTAACCCAGCACTAAAGGATGCATAACAGAAGAAAGGGAACTTAGTGTATGAAGCAACCTGTTCAAAATGGCTGTCTGCAAGAAAAGTGTGAATAAAGACAGTGCTAACTGCCGGCGCAATTTTTAATGATCCATCCACTCATTCCGCTGAGTAGCTTGAAATGTGAATGATAGGTGCCGCCGGCCACGGGTTAACAGCAGACCGGAAAGAAGTAGCCTAAAACAAATTGTGAGGAGAATAGAACAGAACAAATCCAAAGACACAAAAACAACCTTTGGCGAACCAGATCGAATTTATCGTTACACCTTGATCACGTCAGTACGATTCACTTCTTTTCATTGCACAACTTAAGCCACGGACCTTTTAGATTAAGCGTGAAACACCCGTCCGATCCGGAGATGAGTCATTCACGTACAGATGACGCTCACCAACGGATGTGACATGGGGCAGCAAAGCGTATCAAACTGCAAGGTGTTAGTATACGGACTACATAAAGCAATGAAGTGTCGACAGACAGACAGACAGACAGACAGAAGTGGTCTGAGAAAGTTAGTCGAACGTCACCAGTTCTTTGGCAATTGTGGACATTCTCCTGGAATCGGTCGCAAATTAAGAGCAATTAAAACAGACGACAGATAGTCACCGAATGCGATAAAAAACCATGTTGTACACATTTGGTTCACGGCCTCAGCCCGAGCAAACTGACTGCGACTGAATGACACTGGTCTAAAATACGGGCGAAAATAAAGCAGCACATCGAGGAACAAAAACTGACGTTTTCAGAAAGACATCAGACGTTAGTCTCATACTGGGTACGTTTATACTGAGAATGAATCATCAATCGACTCGCATCATGACACAAGTTGATGAACATAAAAACCGTTCTGTTCATGAAACGAAACGAAGTGACACTTTCCTTGCCCTTGAAAGCCAGTCATAAAAGGTTGGTGTTAAGTGGTTAAATATGATGTACCACACACAGACTACACTAGTGGATTTATGCACTGAAAATGTAACGACTGTTTGTTGTCTTTTCGTTTTCGTTAGCTGCCTGGAACAGTGGAGACAGAACCATACGACGGGTCTGAACGAGGGCGCTTTCATGGCAGTATGTACAAGCGGGTCAATGAAAACGATCACCTCGGATGAACACTGGCTACTGCGGACTGATAACCGTTTTACCTGTCTGGATAGTATCACAACATCCTCAACTTATCAAGTTCCTGGTTGGACGTCTATGCAGGAGTTTCAGTGTGTTCACGCGTGATATACCTCACACTACGCTTCAAAGAATTAGTCAATCAGTTACGAGACATAAAACAGAACATCAACCCAACAGAAAAATATGGGCGTTTGTAGCTCTAACAAAGTGAATAACGGCCAGACACACGTGACTCGTTTGTGTTGCAAATCGGCACTCCCATTAGAAGTGGCACAGTGATTGAGCTGACACATATCATATAGGTAAAGAAGACATTCGAAAACCAAATCCGAAATCTATAGAAGTTCCGATTCCATTTGATCAGCCATGAACCCATGCGCGCACCATCTTTATAAATGTCAGTCTGTTTCCAAGGTTAGAGAGTGGGTGGAATTAAACGGCAAAGCAACCACATAATGTGACCGCAATTCCTCCACACAAGTGCTTGTTTAAATTTCCATCCGATTATCACAACCAAGATCGCTCTAATAGTTGCTAACCCAATTTATGATATGGACAGAACGACTCAATCAAACATGCAAATACTAACCAGCAACTTAAAGAAACACCCCCTCACCCCATAACAGAGGCCCATAGTTGCGTTTTCTTGAAACTCTCACGAACCGCCACTCATCTGGCTTCAGAGCATCCGTGAGCAAGTGGTTCACAACCAGGAACACAGTCCCTTTGAGTAGTTCCAAGCCTTGATCCCACGCGAATAAAGCTTCGTGTACAGCAGGTTCAAAAGTACTCAACCACTTCAACAAAGTCCATAGTCCCGCGCTAAAATCCAAATAGGAAGCTATCAGCCGAAATCGAGCCGGTCGATCATCGGACGCTGTCGCGGTCAGGTGAAGCATCGGAGAAGGCAGCAAACTGGTTAGCTGGTTAGGTTTCAAAGCCAAGCGGGAACTGAAAAACATAAGAGGGACATACTGAACGAGTTAGTCAGAGTTGAGTTTGAAGCGTACCTTACGCTAGAACATTCATTAAAAGAGTAAGCACACTATTTCAGTAAAACACAGAAATCTACCATCATTAATGACCAGGTTTCTCAAAAACATGTGCAGCAGGGCGCTATTATGAACAGTGCCCTTGTGACAAAAAGGTCGTCGTAATTAAGAATAGATATGGTCCCGAGATATTCCCATAGAAGAGAATGTGTCTTTATGTTCACTATGACGAAAGTCTCGCCTAAACCTGCGAACCAACTACATCCACAAACATGCGCTCTTCATACGAGAGGGCGCACAGTGAACCACCGCTCTACCAACATGCCGATACGTCAGTGAATACAGGAACATGGCTCATAGTCAAAGTGATCGGTCTTACCAGACATGTACAACTAAGTATAGCAAGCGTACCATTGACTCATTACGTGTGCCCGTACTGACAGTGCTAGCTTGATGGACTCTAACTAGTAGGACGGCAGAGAAAGAAAATTATGTCTAACTCGCAGGGTAGGTGGTGGTGAAAGACGTTGTGATGAAAGTACTTCATACAAATTTGATGGGAACACAGATGTTATGATGCCAAGTTTAAAAAGTATCTTAAAAAGCGCGGTTCGAATTAGTCGTCATCGACTAGCTGATAGAATAAACATGACATTAAGTTAAGTTAGACCACGGTCAGGATTCCAATTACATTTCACAAACCTCACCCATTCATATCCGTCTGGCCTCACATTATGAACCTAGTTAAGCTAGGCTGACTACAATGGTAATTACGGATTCGAATTCTGAGATCGTCCACCATGAAAAACAAGCCGAGCGACGCGACTAACAGGCTGGCACCCGGGTGCTCGATAGACGCAAGACAAACACTGGCGATCGTTCGACATTTCTTAGAAAGTCAACGACAGACGGTGATCCACCAACAGCTTATGTAGCCTGCAAACCACAGTTGCGAAATTATGCTGCGGTAGCATTGTTGATGATAAGTACACAGAAAGATTCGTCCGCTGGAGTAGCCTCATACTAATAACGAAAATGGGATAATTAAGCAGGTGAACGTACCCGCAGTTTTGCCAGTGAGCCATACTTTCGGTTGGAAAATCTCGCATTCCCAAGTACGCATCTCACAAAGAAAATACCGACCACGGTGGACGCGCGTCAACTATTCTAACTGTCCTAACCAATCAAGACTGGCAAATGAAACGATAATCTTTCAAGTTGACTTATTATCGTCGATGCCTCACTAAAAGGCTACGGACGAAAACCGGCTCCGTCCCTCACGAGGAAGACTGCGAAACGACCGTCAACATCCCACAAGTTACAGAGGTTAAGTTGAGGAAGCTTACTTGGTGTTCTGCGGATCTCGTAGCTGCATCAATCGTGGGAACAGCAGAGAGCTCTCGTTCAACAACCGGTTCCACAAACAAGCATGGTCAGTGAAAAGTGTGATCGAATCGCTCGATACGATCTGGTTGACAGCAACGGCTAACAGGTCTAAGACAGTCGGGAGCATCTGTTCAAATAGGAAACGTTTTAATAGATGCAGATCGTGCGTCAACAGAGAACTGTCCGTGGACAAGGAGATCCAGGCATCCAGATGTTGTGCACACCCCATGAGCAGCGGCCATATGTGTTCCATCATCGAGAGACAAGATGAGATATGGACGGTTGCCTGATTTAAGAGAAGTTAGAGGGGTGAGGAAAATATCAAATAAAAAGCATACATACACTAAATAAACTATCGATCATTCAGGATTTGACAAATCTTATCACCTGAGCTGGCCTAAATTTTCTGGTAAGTGAAAAACAGTCCGCAATAACTGACTAATAGATGAGAATTCAGTTGGTACAATTTAAA
Source organism: Paragonimus westermani (assembly GCA_008508345.1). NCBI lineage: Eukaryota > Metazoa > Platyhelminthes > Trematoda > Plagiorchiida > Troglotrematidae > Paragonimus > Paragonimus westermani. The sequence goes on from QNGE01003175.1 coordinate 63,900, forward strand.
CACGCCGCATTCAAACGCAGCTTTCAAATGAAAACACTTTTTAACGTAGCCCCTTCGAGCTCCTCCCTTGTCAGTGCTCACAGTAGCACCCAGACCACAAAGGGAGGTAGAACGCAAGTCCGTGTGTCCAAGAGACACCCGTGTTGATTAGTGCGCTATCGAAATCACACCAGGCACGACAGAATCATCAGAGATGAACACCCAACGATATACGCTTGAGTAATGCTCGGATCACTGTACAAGCAGACATCCCACTAGTTGGCGAACTATGTGTAACACAGAAATATCCAATTTGGAAGGGCAACTTCGGGTAACTGTACTTTGTTAGCAAGCAGGATTTTTGTGGCGCAACAAGACACAACTAGACGGAAACACTGATGACAGTAACTGACCAACAAATATGATCAAAAAGTTCTCGGTAGCAAAAAGGACTGTCATGAAGTTCCCGATGAACAAACACACTATATACGTTAATAGTAGACCTAATAGTCATTGTCTTACGTACCCGAACACATGCGGCAGCGAACCGCACAAATTCATGTAGACGCTCCAGTTGACTGAGGAGTTCATGTAGAGTGGTATCGCGCGCAGTACCATCGACCGAGTGGTGTACCACTATACGGACGGCTGATGTGGCCGAGATTAGTCGATTGGCCTCGAGCAAATCATCGTGTGTAAGGCAGAGTTCATGGTCAATTACACACCACAAGGAATAGTCAAACTTCCAAACAATCAAACCTAGATCTGAAAAAAAGCAAGGCGATTGCATACGAGAGTAGAAACGATGCATCTGATGAGAGGCGATGATTGAACAAATTAAATTGTTCTGTCTATAAAGATGCATAAACAAAAATGATTAGGTGGAGTACTGAGGATTTAAATTGATAGCCCTCGCGCGGCCTATGCAACGTTTGATTCCTCTAAGATGTAAAATGGACCAATAGGGATTTAGCGTAATGATCTGAAGACCGTACTTGTTAACCCAGCAAGGGAACACTGTGCTACGGTTTGTGGCTGAAGATTCTGGGACAGACAGTGGCTGACCGTGTTCAGTGGCGTGAAGGCTGGTGTTTGCTGACTAGGCTGTCTGTGAAGTGAGACCAAACACTAAAGTGAGCAGATGAAGACTAAGTAACAGCTGGATGAATCACAAGTTTCGATCTTCCATTCGCAAGTGAATGTGGAGAACAACAACAAGAGAACTGCATGTATACACATTCTTTTGGTGTTCTACAAGCTCACGGAAGGTGACACATTCCCTAACAATTTTTGCGCATTCGAAGAAACGACATCGTAGGTGCAAAACTCTATGTTCAGTTACCTGGTTTCAAAAACAAGTGCGTTCCAACAGGCAACGTCATCGTGCCTAAGCCTGCACCTGAATGATGTCCCGCGGACCAGATGATGCGCGGTTGTGTGAGCACACGGTGACTGGATGGAATCAGGTCGACAACTTCCGGATCTAGCTGAGGATACCATGGAGAGCTGGAGTGTAGGAGCCAGGAGGAAAGCTCTTTGCCGAGTGGTTCCGCCAAATAAGGTAGGCAACATACCAATTCGGACACCAGCTTAACCAAAGAGCAGTCAGATTCGTCGGGACAATGCTGTCGCTGCTCGTCGGCGCTTGCCATATGAGATGCTGACGTGGATGGGCTTGGAACCATCAGAGCGGTACAGAGACGCAGAATACTCAGATCTAACGGGAAACCTAGTGAAACGGAGCGAAGAGGAGTTATACGTCATTCTTCTGGTCATTTAAGGTAACAAGTCATTGTGATGGTTTAGGAATATGGACCTGACAGACGTTTGCTATTCAAAGTAGACAATTGCTGTAATTGCACACAAATACGCACGCCTGCAAAACTCCGACCGTTTTGCCCAGTAAAGGAAATCTCTTTACCAGTCACATTGGTAAGCGCATATAAATTCAGTAAACTAATTCTTCCGGAATTCAGAATAACGAAAAACCCATAGGCTGCATTGGAATAGGATAAAGCAAACACCATAAACGAAAGCAACGATGGATGAAGTTAACACAGACCCACCGATCTGGATTTACACATTGCACATGAGATGGTGAAACTGGTCACACTCACTCCCTGTTTTACATGCTACTGAGCAAAAGCAAATATATTCAGTGGTCGAAACAATTGATGATGTAACAGAAACAATTAAGTGAACTGGCTACTCAAAATCTAACTCAGCGATTGCTAAACACCTTATGATAACAGGTCACCAAGTTGACCCACTAAACTCATTAAAGATAGTCTTGCGTCATCTCAAGATACTAGCCTTTCGGGAGGCGATGCTCACCAGAACCTACCAGCTGATGTTGTTTGCACATAAGTGGCCGAGACATCCTATTGGGCTGTCTTTTAGAGGGTTTTGGTCACTGGTTGTCTTTATTTGTGTGATGCACATGACTTACACGTCTTACGTTCGCGACTGACAGTAAGTCAACTGTTAAGTTACAACATTTGTCTTCTTTGTGCTCTGGTAGAATGGTGAAGGGGAGCTCAGTGTTTCGTGTTGATAGTGTTGAAAAACTTGTCCGACTATAAATCACGCGCGTTCATATGTTGACCGCTTCATCAGAATCGCAATTACGAATGCCCTGTACAGCACATCCCGGAACATTGTAAGCGTTTCCGTGTGTGTTGTCATTGGAATTATCCGCAAGGCAGCCAGGACATTTATCCATGTTACAGCAAGATTAGTACGCTTGGTTGACGATCTCCAGGAGCATATCGAATGAGGCCCGGCTACTACCCACCAAATGTTTGCAATGTTGTACCCTGACGTGTACATTTGAGACGCCGAAAATTGGAAAGGTAAGAATCAAGCTGAACTCTCAGATCAGTATCTGGTTAATACATAAGTGGAGGAAAGAGGGGAAGAAAGTAGAATAAAAGGGAGTAGGAGTTACCAAGGCAAAGAAGGGAACACGATCATTTGTTACTGCGCCTAAAGAGCAGGATTGGTCTGGCGACTGTGCTTTGGTTTTAGAACATGCATAGTACCTTTTTGTGTAGACCTCTTGCTTGATGGACAGTTGTCCCATAATGCCTACGCTAAAGGTAAACTGCTACTGTCCAACGAAATCCAAACAGTAAGGGTGACTACATCCCACCTTCTATCAAGTATTTTAAGAGACGCTCTGTAGTTTGGATGAGCGAAGTGGTTCTGAAAGATTGCGATGATTATAAAGACTTAGGTTTTGCTAATCCAGTTCCAGAAGCTGATGACCAGGCCGTGTGCCTAATCAACAGCAATGACAACAGAGGCATCTCTCAGCGACATAAAGAGCATGTATATAACGTAACCGTGAAAGCAGCATTACTTTACGGCTGCGAAACGTGACCGTTCAGCATGCAAGATACAATCCTCATATATACATGTGATCACCCGTATCTGTGTTCACTCGGATGGCACCAACTAGTAACCACCGATGCGATTACCAAGTGGATATTTGGCACTGATGGTCACATGAACTCATTCGATCGGTCTTTGAGGATGAACGAACTAGGATATTTGGTCGTACACTAAAGATGTTATCCAGTCGTATGACTGTAGTCAACACGAGTGACAATTTTCAGCATCACTCACACAATGATTACAAATGACTCACAGACTCGACTAATTTAGAGTCTTTTATATACAGGATTTAAAACGGAGTACCCTCACGCCAGAACTTACAAATATTCCCTAAGATGCATTTGACTGCTCTGGACACGTCCTGAGGATTTAAATTACGCTTAAGTACGGTTCAATCACTAGGCTTTCTATCAACAATGGGTCCTGCTCTCCATTGTACTGCTCAATGCACTTTAGCAAGGCTCTCATGTTGCGTTGCGCGTAAGGCTGTTGTCTTGATGGGGGTATGAACTAACCGATTCACCGAATCAGTCTATGCATATGCGCACTTGATTCACATGATGTCCGCTCGCCCATCGCTGTTGTCAAACTTCACTAGCTGCCCGACTCATCAGACGAAGTGTTACCGCTCTGTTGATTGGAAGATCATCCTGCCAAACACAGATGAGACCACGAGGGTTTGTACGTGCGTAATTACAAGGTCTATTGGACCTACTGTGAGTTGGTTCACAACAGACGTTCTAATTAGAACATAGGAGGTTCCATATGGTGACCGTAAGTAACCATTGTGAGGCATGAGATTGGAAGCTGATTCAACGGAATAGCAACCAATACATGTTCGAAAACAGCCACCATTAGAATAATAAATCATGGCAAGCTTCGTTCAAAATAAGACGAATCTGCCAAATCTGTCCTAACGAAACTTCAGTAAAACGTTCGTATTCAGTCCAGGTTCTGGACTACACAGAACTAGGCAGAGAACTATTTACGTTTCGACAACCTACGGAATTTCTAGGTGAAATAATCAAACACCAAAATCGAAAACAATACATTAAAACAAGAGAAGACAAAGTGAAGCAGAACAATCAAAAATAGTACCTAGAAAACACGAACATGTTGCTCACTTTCAGCCAAGGTTTTGATCAGACCAGCAAGGCGACACCCAAGGCCGGCACTGCGGTCAGCTGTAGTAGACTGCTCGGGGGGAATCCGCGATGCCAGTCGTGTGTGCCGTGCGACCACGCGAAGAGTTCGAGAGAACAATTCGATGAAGGCGGTCCGATTCGGCAAGCCGAACAGCCCACGACGACTCGAGTGCAAATGATCAGTAGCGTTGGCGTCCAAAGACCAAAGAACCACGTCCCGAGTGAGCAAGGTAAGAAGATCGAATACAGAGACATGGGCACAGAAGTCGATCAGGCTCAGATCAGAATCAACTGCGAACTGATAGTACGCATCCTCAGACATCCAGTTAGTACTTGCAGGCAGCTGCGAATGAGATGGAGAATCAGTTAGAATGCACGTCTATGTTTTCCTTAATGGAGTAGAAAGCAATGTAATTAACAGGAGTGACAGACGACAGGACAAAACCATAGAACACGTCACGAGGAAAGCATGCTTCCTAAAATTACAAAGTTCATTTATGTGAAAGGCTTCCCCAAAAAGCACAACCAAATATGCGTCCTTTTTGTACAAGATGACGCACACTTCTATTTACGCTACGTTTTCCGATCAGTTGCGTTTCCAGTCACGTGTAATAACCAGACGAAAATGTCTTCAGCGTTTCAATTTTAAGCTAGTATAACAGCAAACACTGCAAAATAGATGTGAGACCGAAACGAAAGCAAATCACGGCATTTACTGTCTAACCCACGCGCTGAGTGCTGACCGGAAGCCCGACTGTATTAGTAAAGGCTTGGGCAGGTTGATAACATCCAGGCAGCACGAGACATGTTGCACAATAGTAAGCGATAAACGGTGTAAAACACAATAGTTAAGTATAACAGGAGTTGGTGAAGACGAAGCCTTGCTCACATGTGCCAACAATGCTAGCATGAGTAGAGGCCGTTCGGTGCAAAAATCAACGAAAGCAATGAACAACTTACACCGGTATCAGCTCCGACGAGCTGCTCGGACAGGAAAGCAAATACTTTCAAAGACTCTATTGCTAGATGACCATAGTTGCCGGCTAACAGCTGAGCGGTGGTACTGTTCTCCCCAGAACCAAACGTCATCCCACCATGTTCGTCAGCCGGCTTTTGTAATTCGCACGCCGACGACGTAGACGGAGCAAACGAGGTAGCGCATACAGCACCGAAAAGTAACAGGGGCCCATGGACCGGCCTATCGCCCAAATCAGATAAACTGACCAACAGACGATTGAGTAAACGGGAGTCGGACAGGAAATGGGGTTTCATGCAGTCTGACGTAGCAGTGGTGGCGGCCGTATTGTTTCTGAGACGATTCGACAGTCTACCTCCGATCGAACTGGCTGAACGCTTCAGCTTGTGTGACTTCGACTCCGCACATTCACTGGTCCCATTTTCTAGGCTGCATCAGAAAATACAGAAGATATAGATAACGTTTTTCCGCTATCCAAACAAATTTTTCCCATTCTGTTGTTTGTCAACTATAATCTCAACCTGACATACGGGTAACGTGAATAAAATTCTAAGACTGTCTTCAGTTAGACACTTGTGCCTTCGCAACATTGCATATGTGTGACGGAAGCACTACATAGACAAAACGTTGGGGATATTTCCTGAACAAGTAGAATTAAGATGAAGACATTACTTTCGATATCAATACGACGGCTTTGTGACGAAGTCTCGTGTGCTTTGGGAGAAACTGAAGGTGACAGTAGCATAGCGTACGAAATGGGTTTAAACAGCAAAGTCAACGTCTGTGAGTATAGGGCTTCACGAGGCCTCTGGTACAGCCTCAAAGAACTATAAACATTGATGGTTAGACATGTTAACAGTGGTATGGAGTCTGAGTATGTATCTAAAATGTTGCTAGGCCTTTCCGTTTTACAGCGAAATTTAAGTATACATTACACCTGAGTTCATATGTGTGCAGCGTATAACGTACAGAGAACGGACGGTTCGCCAGATGAATTGATTTTGCACACACTTTCCAATCACAAACATGCGACACTTGAAAACAATGAGAGAAGAATAACTGCCAATAAATTTCTAAATTGTTTCGCTTTGCCTTTGTTTTTGAAGCTTCCGCTGTGGTTTCGCCGTGCGCATATCAGCTGGCAAGAAGCCCAGTGGACATTCCATTCCGTTTAAAACTATTAACCTCGAAATACAACGTAACACCCCGTGCGCGCGAGATCTTTGAGGAATGGGCTTGGCGTACATGCAGAAGACTGATGCGCAAAAAGGTGGTCACACAAAATCGGTTGTTACAACCAAGGTGTCATTGGTAAACAACGACCGAACAATGACTAAATGAACACACTTTTCGTGAAATATATCAGTCGCTTCAATGACTGATAGGAGGTTGCAAACGTCTCGTACATTGTTTTACCGAGTCACAGCTTTGATGTTCGAAAAAGTCTACCGGCCACCTAGCAAGTTAACGGTACGGAGAGCTATTCAGCTCACAAATCGGTTGAATAGATGAATCAGACTGCAGTCTACTAGTGAACCGGTTTAAGATTGTGACAGTGATATTCAACAGCGTTTGCAACTCGTGTTGTTCGTTTCTCGACCAAAAACACATTACATGGTTGGTAACTGGTTCTGAATTTCTGAAGTCCGAAACAGTTACGGTCACTTTGGTTGCATGGTCAAGTCTAGCCAAAGCAATCGAGCCAGCTCTTTTGTCAGGTCTCAATTTGGCAATATTCTTCAGTACTGTCTGATCCCGGAAATTAATTAGATGTTAGCTGATGACAGTGCGCCTTTGTTGGGCCGGCGAAAGCCAATCCGTTGCTCACACCAACCAGTTTCGTCCCAAACTACGTTCACGTTCAAGTGAAGAGGGTATGAAATTGATAAGGTTTCAAATTTGGATATGAAATACGCTCTTTCTGAATTGCGAGACTTCACTTGAAAATCTAGCCTCAATGAAATAGTCTTCATCTCCATTCGTGTTAAGTTTGTGGTCGATAGAAATACCCCACTCTTGCGAAGGTCCGATGGAAAGGTTGACACAATACCAGTTGTTCCGACAAATTTCGATGGTTTATCACAGCAGTTCTCTTGCCTGTTGAAAAAGTTACTGGAATTTCTGATTAACTTAAGCCGATAGACAACTGAGGGTAGAACTACAAAACGCAACGGCTTAAAGTGTGCAGCAATAAACCTGGTCATTTTGGATCTAGAGACACCCGAGTGTCAGAATGAGATAAACGGTGCATATTTCGGGTGCGCGTAGTCTTCGATTTGCCAAAACAGATTAACTTAAGAGATGCATTCGGATGCTTACGACTCAGTGCACAATTTTCTGGAAACCAAACGTGAATTAAGGTCCGGAAATTTCATACTTGGACTCAGTTACCCATCTAAACTATTGTGGTTCAGCTGATAGAGTGTCTTGCCTTGTGTTAGCATGCTGTTTCCGTTACCGACTGGAATCCAGCGGACGTCGAAATTTTTCGGGTTACTCTAAAACTGATACCACTGAGTAACTCAAACTTATTTAGATAACCGTCCCGCATTTGCTGAAGCTAGAAATATATACAGATCGCAGTTTCGATTTATACGGAGTAAACAGCCTAAACAAATTGAGTAGGGCAGCCACAAACACCTACCCGTTTCGCACTGTAGATTTATCAACTAACCGAGTTTTGAGTAAATCTATTCGATGACCCTGTACAATTGTGCCAAATAGAGTAATGAACAAGAAAGTACGGATAAACACGAGCACCATTGATGGTAACAGCTAGTCATATTAACTAGTTTTGACAACCAAAATAGGGGACCGTCAAACGGATCCCGTCTCAATAGTCTGCGGCACCTAGCTCGTCAGTCACTATGAACAAAGATTTGTGTGGGATTGAAAATGATGCAGAATAACAGAAGCACTATTCCGCAGTTTGACACAAAAGCAATAGTGAGACGAAAGCATAGAGAAAACAAGTTGATTTAAATGCGTGGGCAGTGAGAACACGATGACAGGAATATGTGGAAAGTGAGTGAAAAAAGACAGCTGAAGATAATCGTCAAAACTCACACTTCACGGAACAATGACGGTGAATCCAGACGAGCACTTCGAATGAGAATAAGTGTCTGAAGAAAACTGGAGAAAAAAGGAAATAATAAATCGAGACAAAGGCTAAATAAACCATAGCAAGGAGATAACACAAAAGGCAGTTTGAACGAACCCTATGAATTTACTCGCGAGCACGATGGCTCATTGATGGCGATGTGCAACACACAGACACACGACTGGTTTAACTGTTTTTACCTAGGTACAGGCAGTGTGGTGTTATCCAATCCACAGATATGTCACATAGCAGCGAATGCTGTGGTGTAAAAATTGGAAGACTGCAAAGTAATACCACTCATACACATGCTAAACGCCATTGATATCGAAAAACGATCCAACGGTCAAGAGATCGGCTGTCCAACCACACACCGAATGAGACATCAAATCAAACGAGGCGGTATAAAAAGATGTTAATCTCCTTTGACCAGGAAGACTAAATTTGCACCTCCTGGAGAATTAGTTCATTCAACTTGCTGAGCATAGTGAAGAGAATAATACAACCCTCAACTACGTGGGACGTCCAAATTGATAAAGAATTCATTGAAACAGAGGGCTTGCCCTTCGTAACGAAAAATACTAGGGCAAACGCTAACAAACGTAACGGATGTAAGCTGCCTCCCTTATCATCCAATTGTGGTACAATTCGAGGTGTGCGCGTTGACTGAACAGAGCACAGAACACTGTAATCGCCTACAGCTCTTGTTAAACACGAAGCTTGTCCGTTAGGTGTAGTCACTTCATATAAAAGACTGCGTAGTTCCCGAGTGTAAAAAACCCAACTAAGTAAATTAATCGCACTCAACTTTCCCACCGTTCACAGTAGAGTACTCTAACTGCCTAGACGCATGCTTTCTTCACTAGGACAATAAAGGAACATGTTGAAGGACGTAAATGTCTCGATGGAATCCCATCAGCTGTGTACCTATGACAATCATCGTAACAACGAGAATGGAAAGGGATAAATGAAGAGGGTAGACCAAAAGGTCATGGCCACGATACACTGGCAGTGGGGATTATTGTGTCTAACGCATCTAACACTGGTAGTGGTCAAATGATCAGTAAGAATTTTGGGATGAAGTCATGTGCCAATACGATGAAAGAGTGACCGCGCCGATGATATCAATCTTTGCCAAAATTGCTCCCTATCCTCTAGTTTCTCTACTGGCTACTGCTTCAGTTGCTCTTTCATAACACTGATTTAGTCAACTATTCCTGGAGGCGCCTGATCATCTTATCAACCACAACTCTAAAATAATCGTCTCTCATCATCATCATCATCATCATCATAGACAGCAATACATCAGTGGTTCACACTAATGCTTAACTGCCACAAATAATCGTCTCTACCAAAGCTGTAGGACGATCGGGGACAGTAAGCACAAACAGTCCCTACGAGTTTCACGGTTTTACCACAAAATCAACTGTACACACAGCTCTAACTGTAGTATTCGCAGTTAGGAAGACTTTCGACCAGCCGCTTCGAAAGGAAAAGTTGTAACTGAGTTCTGCACCTATTGGAGTGTGGAAGTAGTGCACACCCTTGCCACAACAAGGATTTGAACCGATATCCACGTAAGACGGTCATGTTAATTATCTAGTTATCGATCTGGGTTTCACCAATCTACCACAGCTAAGCTGGACTTAGGTGTGAATAATGCCCACGTCGCCAAATCTACTAGATAAGGGAAACAGTAATTGTCTGTTAACTTCTAGCGATGACCAAACGAGATAGACTTCTCAGTCAAGCAGAAATCACAGAATGCAACTAGTTTGTTGGGCAGTGTACAGAATTACTGGTGTTTTAGTGCATTTGTTAATCAAAAAGCGATCCCATTTGCGAATATGCCTGGCTTCGGTTCGATTAGATACAGGAGATAAGAACCACATGCCCTAACGCGTCCTGTGCTCTCTCAACCGATCTGAAAAGTTAACCCGGGAGTCTGGGACTTTTGCATTACGACTTCATGATTGCTTATTAGTAATTGGGGATTTTACTGATATTGTTTTAAGTAAGATTTCATTTTAAACAAGCTCACATGCTTGTGAAGGGTGAAGTGTCAACAGTTCAATCAGGAAAATCTTCACCATACTGAAACTCTATGATTGTATGTTGCGACTAAAACTGTATCATAAGTGATGGCGTGCTTAATTACTGTGAAACGTTGCTATAACACACTACGTCCATGAGGAATTAATAACATCTTCAGAATGATGTGTTTCTCCATACCCTTTAAGTATTACTAAGAAGGAACTGATTTTCTGCATATGACCTCGGTACAGCACACTAAATCATGCTTTCAAGCAAACCTCAGTACTGTGCGAAACCAAGGCAAGACCCTGTCGGGCTGACAAACACAGTTTGAAACAAGATTGAATTTCAGATTCTAAAGACTGTATACCGCCATCATTAAGAATGTGTTTATCAGGGAAGAGGTAACCATCCGCCAAGACAAAACGCTTTTACGAGATGTTAAATTGTTTCGCATTAGATATTTTTGTTGAAGATACGAACTTTTCACAATCACACTGAAGTACACACAGTCTCGTCCACGAAGCGGCGCGGATGACTACAAAAACACCTACACATCACTCTGGCAAGCTAAATCCTGATGTTCAGCCGGCTAATGAACCTGGTTTAAAGCATATTCGGTCGTAGTTTTGTCTCCACAGCTACACCAAACCAGCGTCAACTGAATCGTCATTGTGGCATTTGAATAATACCTTCAGGCATGATCCCTTGGAAATTTGATTGTGCAGAAAGTATCAAAGACCTAGTTTTGGAATATAGACACCTGAAGTTACTGGTACAAATGACGTGAGAAAACGGGAAGAGGTAAACAACGCTTGTCTTATTTTTCAGAAACTTTGCATAGCAGCAGCTAACTAGATGGCATCCTCTTCAAACTGCTATTCTTGACTTGGTCCGAAGCCGAGACAAGAGTAATCACAATGGCGTTCGCTTAGTGCACTTTGCCGCGTTCGAAGAGTCATTAAGGCTTTTGTCTAGAACTGAGCAGCCTAATTGCAGTAAAGTGAGCGTGCTAATGGACAGTTACATGGAAGTAAATACTAGATGGTATAATACAGGCTGGTTTGTTCCCTGTATGTTAAGCAGACAGCACGCTGTTCACCGTAAGGGACGACAATTCCTTAACGTGACGACCGCGCAGTTGCCACAGCAAGCTAAAAGCGAAGGGTTCTCGACAGTATAATTCATTTTAGAGGGTCTACAAGGTTTTAAAACACGGAACTCTAGTGATAAACGTGCTTCCTTTAAGGCATCTGAAAACAGAATGTTCCTACTCAGAGTTACACTCACGTCGAGTGGATTTTATGGGAGCAGAATTCACTAAGCCCTCAACAAAAGCATCTTCACTGCAGAAATACTTCTACTTTTCTTTCTGTTAAGGAGAGTATATACGTCAATCACCACACAGCTGACTGTACCTTTCGTATTCAGATATAATTTCTAACTAATCCCCTTAAAAGGAAGCAAGAGACTATGGACTCGTTCTTGCAAGGGATCGTCAGTTACACACATGCCTTCCACGACCAGGGACTTTAAGTTCGGTCCACACTCAAAGTAGACAATCTCGTCGACAAATGCGCGTTACTAAACTCAAATTAGGCATAACATCCGAGCGCTTGGCTAAGTGCAGTTGCAAGTAAAGCTCCGTAAGCGCAGTAAACATGATGAAGAAGCCCATCCGGATGGGCAATTTAAGATTCCGTTTCCTGAAAAGACTAGTGAAGACAAAAATAAGGCCTGAGGTTCCCAGAGACTCCAGACTTACCAAATACGGTCCATTGTGGCACGGTGCTTAGTCATCGATTGTAGCATCACCGGTCCCAAGCCAAAAGACTGTGACTGAAGATGATTGACAAAAGAACAATGGAGTAAAATATCTACTCAGAAATTTGGTCTTACCCAGAATGCTTCTAGCAGTTTAGTGAACTGGGACGCCACTGAATTGTATGCAAGTGGGGAGGCATGAACACCGACCAAAAGTACATGCAGCAGTTCTATTTGTTCTGCTAGGTGTTGTGCTACCAAAGCCTCAAATTCGTCACTTGATTCTAAATCGGTAAGTCCGGAAACAACCGACATGCCTCGCTATTGATAAAGCGTGGGTTATAACAACATTATTATAACTACCGCTGGAAAACACTTCCGATCTTTAATTAAACGTTCAAGCGCAGAAGCAGCGCGGCGATATTCGGTAAGAATTGCGTCGATCATATCGTCCCGTTTTTCAAAGTTCGTCATCGCAAAGAGGACGTCCGCAATGGAGGACCATGATTCGTGCCAACTGCACAAAGCCAGTCGAAGTAGGCCACATAAAGCCAGTCGTTCTTGCCAGTAGAATAAACGAATCCGGATGAGCAGATTATGGATACGTCCATCGGTGATAAATGACTGAAACAAGGTATCAATTCTAAAGAAGACATGGGATAAACTAACCTGGATACAACCTTCTTCGTTACCAGCGTGAGTGGCTAAGAAGTGAATGAATACTTCATGACAAATATTTTCCGACAGATTCTAAAAAGTTATCTATGAAAAGATCCTTTGAAAAGAAACGTCTACCAAAAAAGCAGACAAGGTACTTAAAAAACGCTTGACATGATCCTTCAAATCGGAGTTCGCAGGTACGTCAGAAGGACTAAAGAAATGAACAGTGCAACACAGTAGGTAACCTTGGTTCGCTGAAGTACTGCAGACCTTTGCAAATCTGGTTGCGTACTTTTGACAGTTCGTGGACCAGAAAGTCCTGGAAATTCCAGTTGGGAATAAATTCTATATCATTTGCCGTACCTCGTTTGGGTTGCCACGATGGGAAATGCAGAAAGACAATGCCGTGATACAAGCCATGTATCTGCCTGGGGAACAAAGTAACGGAAGATTATTGGATAAAATCCACGCCAAAATTCGATATTTTATGCGCCTCAAAGCGCCATGTCACTGGTGACAAGAATGTCAAAACCGAAAAAGTAGCCTACGTCAAAACGAGGGTCAGCGGGCAAAGAAGACATGTTGAAACAAAGGCCACTGATACAGCAAAGCGGGAGTGTCAAAACTGCACCTCGTTACCTAAGACGGCAAAAGTTCACAAGTGACAGTAGTTCACAGGTAATAAACAGTGCAACCACACCATCCTTATCGTCACAGACAGCAATACATTAGTGGTTCACATTCTTAATTGCCACACAGCTGTTATATTATGTGTTATTCGTCTCATTCTTGAGTTGGTAATCGATTTACGTTTTCCTTTTCAGCTGTCATACGTCAATTGTCAGACGAATAAAGCCTATCATACGGGCCTCCTACTCTATTCTTCCTGACTCAAGATTGATCGTTGTGCCGTCGAATTTGATTATTCATAACAATTTATTCGTCTAAACAATTACGTGATGGAACGGATCCTACGCCCTGAGAGGTTTGACGTCGACCCCAACGCAGTTAACGCCTCTAAAGAATGGAATCACTGGTTCTGTACGTTCACTAATTTCTTGTCGTCTATTGACAGTTTTCATCCCAACAAATTGACTACGTTGACCAATTACATTTCGTCCTCGGTCTATTAGTTATGATGATGCGGTCTCCATACTACGGGACCTATATGTGAAACCCAAGAGTGAGGTATTCGCCCGTCATCTGTTAACGACTTGTAGACAAGAAGGTGGACAGACGCTGGACCAATTTGCACAAAGATTGAGGTCGCTTGCGAAAGACTGTAACTTTAAAGTCACTACTGCTGAGCAGAATCGAGACGATGCGATTCGAGACGCTTTCATAAGTGGTCTACTGTCTAGCCAGATTCGACAGAGATTTTTGGAGAAAAAAAAGTGTTGAATTTTCAGGCTGCTTTCGATCAGGCCAGATCGCTTGAATTGGCGGAAAACAGTCTCAAATATACCAGACCACTCCGACTAACACTTACGCAGCTGCAACCGAGGTCTCAGAGAACTCGCCCAACCCTACCAGAATGCCTGATGCGGCAGCCTCCAGCTCATCGATTGGCAAATGTTTCTTCTGTGGGTATGACAAACACCCCCGTTCGAAGTGCCCTGATAGAGATGCGTTATGTAATGGATGTGGAAAAAGGGGCACTTTCAAAAGGTATGCCTGATGTCCCGGAACCGACAGCCCTGCTCTCCTATCACTCGACCGTCCATTTCGACTGCCACATCAGCGGCAGCTCCGGAGTGCCTTTCGAATGCTGTAGTTGATCTCGAAGTTAACGGAACTCGCTTACAAGCTTTACTAGATACTGGCAGTTCTGAAAGTTATGTAGCGTCTAGCGTAGTGTTACAGAATGACTGGAAGGTTCACAAAACTCGTAGCAAGATAACAATGGCCTCTACCACTCTGTCGAGTGACACGCGAGGTCACGTCCTGACGTCGATCAAATACAAAGATGCTGTGTATGAGGGAGTGAAGCTGTCAGTTCTACCGCATTTATGTGGGCCAAAACCACCATTTTCACTCTGTTCATTGACCCCAGTTCACATCGAACTTCCTCATCTTTTCCAAAACCAGATGCCAAACTTCAAACAAAATGCAGAAGGCACAGTCCAGCTGACGAAAAGTTTATAAGCGATGAAATTCGCCGTTTGCTTGCAGAAGGAGTTATCGAGCCTTCCTCCTCCCCTTGGAAAGCTCAAGTCTTTGTAGTCACTAACGACGGGCACAAGAGAAGAGGGGTAGTTGACTACAGCCAAACAATTAACAAATATACCCTCTTGGATGCCTATCCTCTCCTAAAAATCGAAAAAATGATTTAACGCATCGCCATGTACGACACCTATAGCACTCTGGATCTAAAGAGTGCTTATCAACAGATCCCTATTCGAGAAGAAAAGCCCTTTACGGCTTTTGAGGCATGCGGACGTTTATATCAGTTTTGTCGGATTCCGTTTGGCGGGAAGAATGGCGTCGCTTGCTTTCAACGGACTATTGACGATATAATAGCACGCGAACGACTGAAAGACATCTTCGTTTACGTTGACAATATTACAATATGTGGAACCAAC
Source organism: Paragonimus westermani (assembly GCA_008508345.1). Classification (NCBI taxonomy): domain Eukaryota; kingdom Metazoa; phylum Platyhelminthes; class Trematoda; order Plagiorchiida; family Troglotrematidae; genus Paragonimus; species Paragonimus westermani. The sequence continues at coordinate 79,533 of QNGE01003175.1, forward strand.
TCCGTTGAACATGACCTCAATCGTCGAAAGTTCCTAGACGTGGCCAGAAAATATGGATTGACTTTCAATGAATCGAGGAGCAACATCGCCGCCAAACAAATAAAACTTCTAGGGTATGAGGTACCCAAGAACAATATTAAACCGGATCCTGATCGCCTGAAACCTCGGCGAGAATTAGCTCCTCCCCTTAACTTGAAATCCCAGCAACGAATAGTGGGATAATTCGCTTACTACTCACGGTGGATATCTCACTTCTCTGATAAAATTTACAAAGTTGTGCACATTACCACCTTCCCCCTACCCACTGAAGTCAGAGAAACCTTCGAAGCTCTGAAAGACGAGTCATGCAAAGCTGCTATTTCTACTATTCAGTATGACACCCCTTTGATTGTGGAGACAGAAGCCTCTAATGTGGCGATCGCAGCCACTCTGAATCAAAATGGTCGACCGGTAGCCTTCTTCTCGTGTAGTCTGTCGTCCAGTGAGCGGCACCATCCCGCCGTAGAAAAGGAAGCGTATGCTGTCGTGTAATCCATACGTAAATGGAAACACTTTCTACTTCGCAACCATTTTAAACTTGTTACTGACCAACGTTCCGTCGCCTCCATATACGGCAATCAGCACAGAGGGAAGGTTAAGAACGATAAAATTGAACGTTAGAAACTGGAACTGTCGCCATTCAAGTCCGATGTTGTCTATCGACCCGGTGAAGACAATCGAGCGGCAGATGAACTCTCGCGAAATTGTTGTGGGGCTCTAATGACAAATATCAACTTGAAAGGACTACATGAATCGCTTTGTCATCCCAGTGTTTCTCGTTTGATGCACTTCATCCGCGCCAGAAACCTCCCGTTTCTGTGGAAGAAGTTCGAGGCGTTGTTGCCAAATGTTCAATATGCTGTGAAATCAAACCTCGTTTTTTCTCGAAAGCTCGAGGTGAGCTAATAAAAGCCACACAACCATTTGAAAGGCTGTCGATTGATTTTAAGGGTCCCCTTCCATCAGTAACCCGCAATCGTTACTTATTAACAATTATTGATGAATATTCTCGATTTCCTTTTGCTTTTGCATGTTCTGATCAGACTAGTGGGACTGTCATTAAATGTTTTTGTCGGTTGTTCTCGTTGTTTGGTCCTCCGGATTACATTCATTCTGATCGTGGATCGTCGTTCATGTCGTCAAATGTTCAAGTTTCTTCACGAAAAGGGAGTCGCGACAAGTAGAACACCACACAACCCCCAGGGTAACGGGCAAGTAGAGCGTTTGAATGAAACGCTTTGGAAAACTGTGTTGCTCACCCTGAAATCTCGTAACTTGGCCATCAATCAATGGGAATTTGTTCTTGATACTTTGGACTCCGTCAGATCACTCTTGTGTACCGCAACCAATGCCACACCACATGAAAGATTATTCCCCTATAACCGAAGGTCGACCTCCGGAACAACCCTCCCAATGTGGCTCACTAAATCTGGACCTGTGTTGTTTAAGAAGAATGTCAGACAGTCTAATTATGACCCACTCGTCGAAGAAGTTGAATTACTTCAATGCAATCCAAAGTACGTGTACGTTCGCTTTCCTAGCGGCATGGAGGGAACAGTTTCTGTTCACCAACTGGCCATCAAAGGAGAAGTCACGTCTGAGACCCCTTTGCAAGGATTGTCGACACCTTCGATCGAAGAGACCTCACCTGTACCCACTGACTGTGTCCCTATCACAGAGCAGCACAACAGCATTCCCTCAGCTAACATACACAACACTGAAGCAGATGATTTCCCCAACAACGATTACTCACGTAGTCTTGAAACGTTAATCAAACAACAACAGCGTGTTCATCCATATTGTCTGAGAAACAGAGACGCATAAACCCATTACACATTGACGCTCACTACCAAATATTGTTTCGCCGATCAGTGTACACATGTTCAATTATTCCCCTGTAACCTACAATTTTTGTCTGTTCACATTTCTTGGTTGGGGAGAATGTTATATTTTGTGTTATTCGTTTCATCCTTGAGTTGGTAATCGACTTACGTTTTCCTTTTCAGCTGTCATACGTCAATTGTTAGACGAATAAAGCCTATCATACGGGCCTCCTACTCTATTCTTCCTGACTCAAGATTGATCGTTGTGCCGTCGAATTTGATTATTCATAACAACAGCCATGAAGAAAAAAAGCAAACCTTACAGAGGAAGAGAAAAGAAGATAGTGAGGGGAGGAGAAGGGATCTAACTACCAAAAAAGCTATGTCCACATTCAAACACTCAACATCAAGATGCTTCCACCTTACAAACAAGCCGTGGAGCTATAAGTGAAAGTAAGCGATCAGCAGCAAGACAGCTTCCTTACTGATTTGATTACAACGTGTCATGAAGTGTACTCAATTCACAAGGAACTCGTCCAAACAACAAGATTCACGCCACTTAGATCGCTTAGCTGTTATCTCAGCCAACGCATCAAGCCGCCGACTCTGTGAGTCGTGAGGACCTGGGAGACGAGCATGACCTAGGATGACTCACCCCTCAGTGAACTTCATTTGTCTACGGTAGGTCATCATCTGTCCACCTCGTACCTTATGCCAATTGGACGCGGTGCTATCAGAGCGTTCGTTGTGGCAGACGACTACCTGGCATTCTTAATACATGACCTAACCATCCAAATCGGTGAAAATGTAAGGAGGGAACAGAAGAACTCGTCTGACAATCAGTGCCAAACACCCGCGTCCTAACGTCCCCATTGCTTAGTCGCTGGTGCCACTCGATACGAGCGACTGAACGCAGACATCCGTGGTCATATACCTGAACACAGTTTACGTCTTATACGCTGAGCGGCCAAGTTTTACTCACGTAAAATAATACAACCCTCACTGCCGCCTTATACGCACGGCCCGTGAACATCACAGAGATGCCTCTCTGTCGCCAGAAGCGTTCTAGAACAGATAATACTGCCCCAGCCTTCAAGATAGGCACTACGCCGCCACTGGTGCAACTCCCCAAGTATACAAATAGGTCAACAATCTCCATAACCTCAGTATCCAACATCAAATCTACGTAGCCACAGCAGTCTTGCAGAAGCACTTTGCATTTCGAAGCTGAAAAGCGCAGAACGCGAAATAGCGTGCAACTTTGTTTGTGCTGCATGAATGTTGTCAAACAGAAACAAACTGTCGTCAGCAAAACCAAGATCAGTCAGTCTTTCATCAGGTAGGAGGTCCATGCCAGCATCTTGTGTGCCGCAGACAATCCTCCATTAGTTCGTCTATGACGAAACTGAACAAAATTAGTGAGAGTAGACAGTGTAGAGTTTTGTAAAACATCATCTACTTTATAATCCATTACAACAGCCACTCCTGAGGCTGAAACTGTCGGACAGTTCGCTGTTAACCACAATCTGAGCATGATCACATAATTGGTGGGTAAGCCACTGCGTTTAAACAACTCTAAGGGTGTAGGTCGATCCACCGAATCAAACACACCTTTATAGTTGAGAAATGCAGTAATTGTTAGCCGACGGTACACATGACGCTGCTCCAGAATTTGACGACGAGTAAAAATGTGACCTATACATCGGTGCCCAGGGTGAAACCCTGCCTGTTCTTACCTAATGGTTACCTCCCGAATTGCAGTGGGTGGACGAAGTATAACGGATGCTAGAACCCTGGAGATGACTGGGGTCAAACTAATCCCCCTAGGGTCTTCGCCAGAGCCCCTGATATATTTCTTGAATATAGCAACTATTGTTGAGTGACCCCAGAACGGAGAGATGGTCTCCGGCGTCCACACAAGTTGAAACAACTGAGCCAAGACCTATCCGAATGCCCCCGCACACACACCTGTAAAAGTGCTGTCGCGAGATCATCTGGACCAACAGCCCTATTGCGTTTGAGAGCTGAGACGTAACCGCGGACATGTCTCTGAGTGGTTCCAAATCTACCAACGAGAGTGCTTCGTTACAATTTTGTGGTGACTACACAGTAGGAGCAGAAGGCCAGCTAAATTGACATTCAAAGTGTTCCGCCCACCGCTCTAACCTTCCGGACTTATTATAGATGAGTGTGCCATTTGTCTCTCTGACAGACAGTCGCCAGGGGCCAGTGGCACGGATCAGCTTGAAAAAGTTGCCGACGTTTCCTGAAGCGAAAGCGGTTTCCATTTCCTTAATTTCTTTACTTTTTCATCAATCAAGCCTCACGACCAGAGTTTAGACGAAACTTCAGTTTCCTACGGATATCTCTTCTAGACTTGTTATGTGAGCTGGCAGAAGGAATGTTCCGTCTGACATCGAACAACTCCAGAGATTTCGCTGAGATCCAACGTCCCATAAGCCCATGTACCCTCGGGCCCATGCCATAATACCACCTTCCCGAATGGCCTGCGACATTTGAGTCTTGGGAGTGAAGACTACTAAGGCAGTTTCTAGGCTGGTTTGGTACTCATCATTTACCGAGAGCATAGCCAGTTTCCCAACAGCTGGTTGTTGCTGCCGATAGGGTCGTTGCCCAGCAAACGTAGGAAGGGAGCAACAAAGTACCAACGCATGATCTGAATCCAAGTATATGCTCCAATATGAACAACAATCTTGAATGGAACCCCGCCACATATGACTTACGGCTATTTGGTCTATCTGAGACCAGGTCTGATTCGAAGAAAGCGGGCGCCAAGTATGACAATGACGTGCACGACGCCCAAAACTAGTGCTGGCCAAAAATAACTTATGCTCCGCGCACAGCCACAACAAGCGTCCGCCATTATCTGGCCGATGTGATACTATCCCAAACGTGCCACCGAGATGAGATTCGGCCTCATTAGGGAGGTCGACCTGGGCATTCCTATTTCCTCCCAGAATGGCTATATCAAAACTGTAAACCGAAGGAGAGCGGCCATATCTGAGCAAAAGACGCACTTGACACCAATGTTAATACAGCCGGTTGGAGCGTGAGCAGACAATGAAAAGTTTTCTGAAAGTTTTGCCCGTACCACTGTCCTTGTTAGAACCTGCCAAGCGGACGGCATCAAGTCTACTGTTCACAGAAATCCAATCTAACAGTGCGGCCGCGGCGATCGTACTTAGGACTATACCTACTCCCGCCTGACCCGCAACGACGGCCGTGGAGTCACCCGGAGTTTATAACCAGTATCGGGTAGACAATGCGGTGCTGTTAATTCCATACGTTGACTACTGTCGCTTATTCTAGATTCTAAAATGTGGCAGACATCGTGACTCGACGAGTTTAACATCCGTACAATAGCGACCTGTTGGCCTATCTGTTTTAGAGTGCGAACGTTGAAGGCACCTACATTAATTAGTATTCAGGGTCAGAGCAAAGAACGAGGGAGGCGTGAGGCTGAGTGGTAGTAGGTGGGACTTACTAGGACAGTTGTACCTGCTGTGAGACCTGCAGAGTAATCGCCAGAAATTGGGGTCGGGAGGATCTTGAAAGCTGGATTTGATAGGATAGTGGGAGAGGGATCATCAGTAACCTGAGTTGGCCAATCCATCCTGCTGTATGCAGCAGATAGGGCGACCCGGCTTACACTGAGATGGCCGATGCATTGTGGAATTTAGTGTCGTGAGTATTCATGGTTGTGTGTGAGCTGAGATACTGCCAGGACGCCCGGACCTAGAAACGTTAAAATCCCCAATCGAAGTCTTGGGTTCAATATTCTGTGCCGCAAAATAGCGGGTAGGTGGCAGTTTGCCAAAAATAATACTGGTTTCGGAAAATGATGTCAACTTGCTTTTCAATCCTAGTCTGAGAAAACAGGAGATTGTGGTTTGTCAGACCACTATCTACGGGCATGCCTGGAATGAGTGACTCAATCGGTGCGGTGGCCACACCGTCCAGTTCAATCCAATAGATCATCGAGATGCGTAATCCATCACACCGTATCATGGTCCAGTCTCCTTGTATCAGTCCCGCTCTGTAGTGAACTAGCATCTTGAATTTTCAACTCGTCAGCGTAGGTAACATCCTCTGTTCGCTGACATGCAACGTTTTATCGTTACCAGTTATACTACCGAGTGTTAGTACATGATGGAAATAACAGAACCGGGTATTGGTCCTTCAGAAACTGCTGCAGAAATCAAGGAAGGCGATGAAAGGTCTTGTGCGGTTTTAACTCTGAGAGTTCTGCCGTCAAGAAGGGAAATAATCCAGTGAAGAACCTCTCCATGGATGCCGAGCCTCTAGTTTGTGCATGGAAAGACCGCAAGAGACACGGTGGAAGACTTCGGCAAAGCCTAAGAAGATGGTACCTGAGATGAGACCACTGCCTTTGACGACCATAAAGCTATCCATGAAGGTAAGCATGTTTGTTACGTATGACCGGATAGGAAGTAAGCCATGCCATGTAAAAAGAGCAAGTCCACTTCTTAGGGAGTGTTTAAGAACGGATCGCCTCAACAAATTCTTCATCATTTCGCATGGGACGGTAGTGAGGCTGAATATCGGGTAGACAGTAGGGAAGGACTCTTGCATTGACTCACCACAATAAGCAAATTATCATCGGTTTGATCTTCATTGTCTACTACATAAAAAGTTAGAAGTAAGGGATAGTTGCCGAAAACGTCGCCGTGGTGGGGGTGGGTGATAGTTCAACACATGCACGAAGTTCCACTGCACATTCACGTGCGTGCTGATACCATATTGTGCAGTTACCCAAAATATTAGGTGTAATTTACTTCCTCTAGCTCACTCAGATTTTCCTCAAAGTTTCTTGGAGAAAAGATGGTTCTTTTATGCTGTCTGCAGCCACGTTCTGTACTGTACGTGATTTTACAACAAAGTTTTGAGCTTTTCCGACCTTCTATTCGTACTAGTCACCTCAGTTAAACAGCCCCTTGGTACGACTAACTGTGCAACTACACAGGTTCTGTCAGACTGTCAGCAATAGCATCATCCCATCTGCACCAACCGTTCTCCTCCTTCTTTCATTCAACATACTTTCCAAACCTTCCCCCTACACTAACAGCATGGTGTGACGATTCATGATCACCTCAGCTTTGTACACACCAACAAGTGAAATATTACCTGTTATGCGTAGTGGGAGAGTTATGCTTCACGATGTCCAAAACAATTTCTCTGCTTATAAAAAATACTTTCTCAGCAGGAACCCGACAAGGTAACAACGGCAACAACATCCTAATATCCGGATAAACAGCTTAAACTCGTATCAGGCTGAGAGTACAAAAAACACATGTTGTTGCTTTTGTTGGATGTGTCGAAACAGTAGAATACTGGAAGACTTGCCGCCCCAACTGCAAAATCTTTATAGTTACTGGAGTTGGCAAGCTTGGTGTCAACCATGCAGCCAGGACAATTTTTAGATTGTCTACTGCAACTTGTTTGTCTTCGTATAGCGATGTAATACTGGGACAAATAAGAATGCGAACAAATCTGTACTTAAATGGCGTTGCTTCCAGATGCCTGCTGTTAAAGCCAACTCGATTCTGACGACGGACAAGGCTTCCACTACGCGTGCTCACGTTACTTCCAGTTCTCTGGGCGTTACTGACAAGACGAATTTCTCGCGGCGTTCACCATCCGCTTTGTAAGGTCAACTCACCTTAAATGCAACAAATTTCATTGGATGCCAGTAACCTGCGTCAACACAAATGTTTCTAAAAACCGACTCTGCGAATCGTCAGAGCTCCAATCCAGGAGACAAACCAGACCCACAATTGTTAACCTAGAGATAACCAATTTCATCTCCTTATACCAAGTCAATATTTGCCACATCGTCTCTAACCCTAGTAGGCTGTGGTATCGAAAAAATCGTACCCAGCTTGAAACAATATTGTTATGAGGCACTAAGAATTGAATAAATGTATCCGCCGACCCCTCATTGTCCTAATTCTCCAAGAAGAATTGTCACGTTGAATGCCAACGTGCAATTCCAGGCGTTAGGGCTGTTGAGAATACGAAACTGGAGTGAATGGTCAATAACCCTTTCGAAGGGACGGATACGTGTGTGCGGATTCACAGTGCACATGCCGACGAGAATGACGGACTGGCAGACTTGTGCATTGCACTAGGAGTTCTGCAATCACATTATCACAAACGACAGTAGCAAAATTTAGCCATCATCATCACACCAGCCGGTAGTGTAGCTCAGACTGCCGTTCACATCAACAGTGACGCGGAATGTTCTACAAGGAAACGGTACCAAAAGGGTTTTAAAAAAATTTAAGAGTAAACGGAAGAACTAGAAGTAATATGAATACAAATACACCACTGACTGTGCAACACTGCCATCTCGGGTAATATTTCTGAAAAGTGATTTGGGTGATCACGAGGACCACAACCAGGCATCATCATCATCATAGACAGCAATACATCAGTGGTTCACACTAATGCTTAACTGCCACACAACCATGAAGAAACAACAAACCCTATGTAGAAAGAGAGAATGAAAAAGAAGGGGACGGGAAGGGACCTAACTACTGAAAATGTCTACGTCCATATTCAGAAATTCAACATCAAGGTGCCCACACCTTGCAAACAAACAACCCAGCTGCAAGTGAGAGTAAAGCGTCATCAGCGAGACAGCTTCCTTACGGCTTTCACTGCCCCGCGTCATCAAATGCACTCACTTCACAGACAACTCGAACAAACGACAACATTCACGCCACTGAGCTCGATTAGCCGCCATCTCACCTAGAGTCTCCAGCCACCGACTCTGTGAGTAGCGAGGGCCCCAGCCCGGGAGACGAACTCGTCACGGTGAGACTGGACCTTGACGTGGTGTGACGGCTTGCGCATCTCGATGACCTTTTGGGCTAAACTGGACAGAGTTACTCATACCAGGCAGGCCAACAGGTAGAGGTCTGACAAACCACAGTCTCCTGGTCCTCCAGGTTGGGGGTTGGAAGATGGTTGACATCTCTTCCTGAAAAACGTACCATTTCTGCTAAACCGCCACCCACCCGCTGCCTTGCGGTACAGGCTATTGAGCCAAAGGCTTTGGTTGAGAACCCTAATCGTTCTCCTGTCTAGGTCTGGGCGTACTGGCAGTATCTCAGCCCACACACAACCATGAATCCTCAAAACAACCAGGCAGACGACACCTATCCACTTCGCTCAATGGAACAGTCAATCGTTCTCCGCCGTGACCACATTGTTACGATCACCACGCGGTTTGCGACAGCTGTTGGTGGTCTCAACATGTAATGCCCGGTACGATAAACGTTCAGCTGACATGCGGAGTTCGCGAACGAATCATCATAAGCGATGAAACGTGATTATCTGACCAATTGGTCTGCTACTGCCTCCGAAAGCTGTGGCAAAGACTTTATTCCAAAATTTCAACGGATCAAACCTTAGCGTACTAAGAACATTCTTAAGCACACTCAAACTCGTATCTGGCTCAGTGAACTCAAACTGCCATTCTTTTAAAGTTGCCATTCACGAAGCTCACGGGGCATTTGTTGCTCACAAACTATGAAAGTCCTCTCGTGCACCGTACCGCGCAATATACGTCGCCTTCTTGACAGTTAAAAATTCTGCTGGTCGCTCGTGAGACTAAAAACCTTTCACGTAAATACATGCGTCACCAGAAAAGAACTACGCCTCAGCGCTTTTTTGCGGCTTCCCGATGGGGACACCTACTCCAGCCACCAAACGGCGCCGAAAAGACGTAACAAAGACTTCAGTGCGAAACTACCAGAAAGCATACTTCAATAAACCAAGGCGTTTTTCACGCGAACTTGGACTGGAGTCCGACTCCGTGAAACTAAACTATCACCCTTTTACAGATTTCATTCACAAAACTGACAGTGGAAGTTCCCCTCTCGTTTGATGCCGGCGCGAATCATACGCCGCCTCCGTGGCGTATGTCCTCGGGAATCCCGGAGAATCTTAAGGCTATTCACAGTATGCGAAACAGGTGCAGATGGGAAACCTAGCAGACAAGTATCCTGCTAGTGGCCCGCGAATATGAGAACTTCCCTTACAAACATCGGCGTCACCGGAGAACACATGAAGCCCCAGCACCTTCTACGCGGCTGCCCGATTGGGCAAACTCTTCTGACCACAAAGTGATCGTCGATATATCCGGATAGTGCTATACAGCGGCCTATAAGATGGTTCCGCCGAACTGGCATTTGATTCTTCCGCAGCGAACCTTCCGACATCCACACCTAACAGCCGACTTCTCTGTGCTCGATTTTCATGATATCTTGGTTAAGATCAATCCATGTAGTACAACGGGACCAGATGTGATCCATTCTCGGATCCCCAAAGAAGCGATCTTTGGTTTGCTGACGTCCTCCATAATCTGTTTAAATAGACACTTCGGACAAGCACTCCTTCGGAGACATGGAAGGAAGCCACTGTCACACTCATATTGAAGGCAGGCGATCGACACCCTCCTGCAAGCTATCGGCCAATAAGCCTCATTAGAACCCCCTGCAAGGTACTGAAGCATTTACTAAAGTACACCACCCTCAGACATCTTCCTACTCGGCGAGGTTGCCATCCCGACAGATCATGCGTAACTAATATATTAACCTTCATGGATAGCCCGACAGAGGTAAAAACAATGTCCACATCTCAGATTCTATCCCTTTTGATTCTGAAAAAACCTTCGACGGTTCTCTTGTATATAGACTGGAAGCCTATGACATGCACAGAGAGGTTCTGCGTTGTGTCACCTCGCTGGTTGGCAGTGGATAAAAACCACGTCGGACCTACCTTCTCTTTCCCCGATCTCCACTGGACTTCCTCAAGGAACCGTAATTGGTCCGCCGTTGTCTTTGAAATATACCAATGACCTTCCCGGCCATAGTTCAAGCAACGCTCTCCCTTATGCTGACGAATTAAAAATTCGGAATGCTTGTGATCCCAGTGCACTGCAGATTGACCCTGACTGTACTAAGTGTTGGTCGGAAGACTGAGGTCTTCCTCTACACGACAGCAAGTGCGCACATATGTCGCCCGGAGGAGACCTTGGGTACCCGTTCGTGGTGCACAGATGGCTCCAGGAAAGATTTAATGGTCTGGCTGTCGCCTGGTCTACGTTTCTCTTTTCATCACCAGATTGCCGCCAAAAACGAATTCGGAACTCTCAGAATGATAATGTCTTTCCCCGAATAGACAGACATGCATTTCAAACGCTTTACGAGGTCTATATAGGAACACTGTTTGAGTATGCTAATCATGTCGTGTACAACGGCTTGAAGAAAGAAATACTTGTCATCGAACGTGTCCAGCGAGTAGACAGCAGAATGGTCACTGGCTTGCGGCTTCTCCCTACGAATCTCGTTTTGAAATCCTCGATCTCTACCCACCTGAGTTCCAGAGACCCTCTGGTAACTCAGCCCTTACACACTTTTCCTTTAGCGCAAGACTCGTACAGCAACCTTCTGTCCCAGTTGCTGATAATAGTTGAATGGGTGACAACAAGAAAACCTACAGGCGTCGACCCCGGACTATCCTTAGGCAACGGTTTTTTCTTTACAGGGTTGTCAACCACTGGAACGACCTTCCGTTGGAGGTTGTTAGCTGCTCTTCTAGGGACCCTTTCAAAGTGTTATTAGATTACCACTTACTTAAAAAAACGTCCAATTAGTATTCCACTCTGTTCTCTCAGACTAGCGTTTGCCCCGTTCCTGATATTTTTTGTAACCCCCAAAGGTAGCGCAACACAGTTTCTAGTGACTGCTTTTTATGTCACCAGAAAACCGCTAGACATTGGAAGGAACAAACTGACTAGATTCGGATGACTTGGGTCTCCAACCACGAACCCGTGAACAAATCCTTGGGAATGACAAGTCGCCAGATTGTTGGTGTAGCTATAGGCTCATCGTTAGGCCTGTTACTGGCAGACATTTTTATGAGCATGCTTGAGAATAACCAGCTGAACGAAACTATCAGAACCAATTATTACCGACGATATGTAGGTGTTTTTGCGTTTTTAACAAGGCGCATAAGAACATCGTGTTCACTTTGTAGCAAGATAGTTAATTCATGACACCCAACCCCACATGTTCGCCTTCACGGAGACCTGGCTTACGGGTGATATCAGTGACAGTGAACTGAGTGTTTCG